>QODF01000153.1:361143-425474 GCA_024372805.1 Oostethus manadensis
GAGGAACTAATGAGGAACTAACGAGTAGAGTAGTTACCGAGGAACTAATGAAGAACTAACGAGTAGTGCTTAGGGTTACGTGGGCTCGTCCTTCATGAAGTGCTGTAATTTTCTGTACCTTATTGTGAATTGTTACCAGTTCTAAACAGGTTTTCTGTGCTCTAACTAGAAAAATATTCCATTTTTAAATAAGGAATCCCACTTTGCAGAAATGGACTTATCACGGTCGGGCCTGGAACCAATTAAGCACGGTAAATGAGGGAACCAATGATACCAGTCTCCTTCTCAGCCTCATTCCACATGGCCAAAGACACCCCTCGAGGCAATAACCTTAAAGTCTCCATGGACGAGGCACCTGGGATGGTTTTAAGGCACAAAATATCCCTTGCATATTTAATCGCGGTGCTCTAAAAACCCATCCACAATTCCGCCATTCCTAATCCTCCGATATCCCACGAAGGCGGCATGTGCTGTTGAAGAGCAGGATGGCAAAAGCTGCGAGCTCCTTTAATGAAAAGGATTAAGTAGGCCTGTCGCCCGAGGGTTCCGACAAGCGCAACCTGTCATCACAACAGGAAGCTTGGCGACAATCCGTGGGGAGAGTTACTTCCTGAAAGGAGGCAATAAGCAGCCGATGATGCCGATGGGAAAATGTAAACACAGGAAGAGGGTGGAGGTATTTCAGGGATGAGAGGAACTCATACCTCCCAGGAACCCCAGAGACCCAACCTTTATGATCTGCGTGAAGCGGTCTTCACCGCGTTAATAAAGTCTGCAGTGTCGGGAGGACGGCCGGCTGGGAAGCGAGGCGAAGAGGTGAAACAAAGGCCGGCGGCAAAATAACATCTTCACAGATACTGACATGCAGAAGTTGGCAGAAGTAGGCCGTGCAATTCAGAATTCAAACAGAATCATTGATTTATTCATAAGGAAATACAAAGAGTGATAGATACTTTGTTATTAATATGCATTTATATACACCTTTCACATATATTTTTGTAAATGGTATTGACCTGCTAACATTAGCATGCTAACGCCTGGCATTATTGTGTCTATCTAAATGGCCAAAAAGTAATGCTAACGTGCTCATGTTAGCATGGTAGCACCTAGCATAATACTGCTACGTCTTCATATAAGTGTCTACCCATTAAAACGACCTTAAACGCTACTGTGCTAATGTTAGCATGCTAGTAATGCTAACACGCTAATGTTAGCATGGTAGCACCTAGCATAATACTGCTACGTCTTCATATAAGTGTCTACCCATTAAAACGACTTAAAACGCTACTGTGCTAATGTTAGCATGGTAGCACCTAGCATAATACTGCTACATGTTCATATAAGTGTCTACTTATTTGAAACGACTTAAATGCTACTGTGCTAATGTTAGCATGCTAGTAATGCTAACACGCTAATGTTAGCATGGTAGCACCTAGCATAATACTGCTACGTGTTCATATAAGTGTCTACTTATTTGAAACGACTTAAAATGCTACTGTGCTAATGTTAGCATGCTAGTAATGCTAACACGCTAATGTTAGCATGGTAGCACCTAGCATAATACTGCTACGTCTTCATATAAGGCGTCCACCCATTAAAACGACTTAAAATGCTACTCTGCTAATGTTAGCATACTAGTAATGCTAACACGCTAATGTTAGCATGGTAGCACCTAGCAGTGCTATGTGTTCATATAAGGCGTCTACACATCAAAACAACTTCAAATGCCACTATGCTAATGTTAGCATGCTAGCAATAGTTACATGCTAATATTAGCATGCCGTCACCTTGCACAATAATACCACAGCTAGCTACAGTTGATCTTTGCTACACTGCAGTTTTTCAAAAATGAATTATTAAATGGTTGCTGTTTGCGCTTGACCATTACCTGTTATCCTGTGTAGAAAATGGAACGTGTTTGCCTACTTGTTTTGTTTTTGTTCCTCACTCAGTTTCAAAGTCATTTTTTACGTGTAAGAGAACTACATTGGAGGCTAACTAGTTAGCTCGGTATGCCGTGTTGCGATGCTTAAAGCAACAGCAGTCTCATGTGTCATTTTAGACACTTGATAGTGAGAATGGGTAAGCGGCCAATGCATCCCGTTTGCAACGCTGCAGCGACAAGGACCTTTAGTTAGTTCGTTATTATTTCTGATTATGCTTATCATGTCTATATTGCAATAGGTACGTGTATAAAGTGACTACAGGGTTGTTATTTCACGGTATAGGGCTCCATCAATGTTAAAAAATATTCAAGAGGGCCATAAACAGGTTTTGTGTGCTCTAAAAATTAATATTGTAGCCTACTTAGCAGAAATATACTTATTGCGGTCGAGTTTGGAACCAATTAACCGCCATAAAAGAGGGAGGACTGCATCGTCAACTAAGGTTGCTTTTAATCTGAGATATTCCGGTTCCAATTCAGTTGCGGTTCCTGACGATTCTGGATTCCTGTTCATTTCAGAGGTAGGGTCCCAAACGTTTGCAGGGCTTAAGTGGGAAAGTTCTTGTTTGAAACGTCCTGGCTAGAGCTGGCGTTTACCGTCAGCCCGATTGTCTGTGGAAAAGTACACGGCCTCACGCTAGCTGGATATCGGATTCTCTTTGGCCAAACCTTTGAGCATTTTTTTCCGGGCTGGTTGATCATCCAAATGAGGAATCGCATTTTTTAAAATTTATTCACAATCTCAATAATCCCTTATGCCCCCATCACCTTTGCACACATAGCTGAAACTCAGCACTGAACCCCCAAGGACACTTCCTGTCCGCCTCTCTTTCAGGTCCCCGGGGAACACATTTATAGCAACAAGCGCGAGCAAGGTTTCCGGTATTTTTGTCTACTGTTTTCTATATTTTCTACTCTCTTGTAACGGAGTCAAAAATGCACCTTGTTTATTATCTCTAAAGCTGTGAATTTTATCTCAATAAGGTATTTATATTTGTTCATTTATTTACTCAAGATTTGATTGTTTTTCTTACTTAACTTTATTCTGTCCTTCCTGCTCCTCCTGGGCTTCCGTAGTTGACCCGTGACTCTTGCAGCGCCCCCGCCCTGCCAGAATGGGCTCGCCATGGACGAGACTAAGTGGTGTGTACAAACGCTGCACACGTAATTGTGCGTTTTCTTTTTCAATTTGAACAATAAGGTTGTAACGCTCGACGTATATTGTTTGTATATCAACACTTACCACAATACCGAGTGGTTTGATGTTCTTCTGGCATTAGTTCGTGCTTAAAAACCGTATTTTGCCTTCTTCGTAATGGCGCCATTTGTGCTGGAATAGTCCACGTCGCATCCAAATTGTAATGATGTCTTTTGTGTGTAGGTCCAGAAGTGAGCGGACAAGACGACGTCTATTTGATTTTTTGTGCTTCAGGTATGTGTTTAATTTATACTGTTGTAAATGTTTGTTGGTTATCTTGATTTTCATCGGTCAGCCAGTTCCTTACTTTGGCCACTAGTTGGCAGTGTTTGCACATTTGCAGTAAATAGAGAGTATCCATCCATTTTCTAATATAATGTCATTATATTGAAAATGTAATGGTAATATTTTGCATACATGTGGCCAGAATGTGCTGGGCATGGATGAGGGTCCAGAAGTGGGCAGACAAGAGGACATGTATTTTATTTTTTTGTCCTTCAGAATAAACCTGAAAACCACAGAATGAGTGATCACCCTTAGTCCGTTAGGCAGCTGCAGACACTCGTTACTCTCTGACAACAAAAATATTACATTTAAAAATAAGGAACGCTACCTTGCGGAAATTCACCGATCACCGGTCGGGTCTGGAACCAATTCAACGCCGTGAACGAGGGATTACTGCGCTGCCATTTTGCTTCCCGTGTTGGAGCACCCAACACTGGAGACAACCAGATTGTTGACAGACAGCTGTGCGCTTGAAATAGAAATTCATTTTATTAGCCGTGACTGAAAAACGGTTTTGAGACGTCCTGACCCCCCAACACCGCTAGTAGCACATGAACGTCAAACCGGAGTGAATTCCAATCTCATCTAAGGGAGTATTCGGGATGACCTGGATGAGATCTTAAATCATGTGATATTGGGCTCCTGGCGTCTTCATGCTGAGCACAAGTCCGCGTTGCAAAAAGGGCAAACGCTGGAAAAAAGGCACGCCATTGTTTTCATAACATGAGCCGCTTATAGAAGCAAAGTATTTATTCCATGCGGGAACCAAATGTGCCAAATCCTCGGCGAGTTCCTTCACATCCCAAGGCTGTGTATTTGGTTTTGAATGCACCTTATGATGCAATCTTCAGGCTTTTTCGGGCAGAACTTTCCACTCTGATGGTGTGATGTTCTCCTCTCTTGTCATCCTTAGAGGCTTCTCTAATTCTCTCCAAAACCGGCTTGAAGGAATAGTGATATTACCAAATTACCGCTAAACCGGCTGCGCTTCGCCTTAGGCCCAGAGTAGACCAGGTTGGAGCTGCCGAGCTCTCGGCACACCTTCGGCGTAGCCTTTTGGCACCAAATACGCTGAATCAGTCGGCACCTCTCCCTGCTGCGCCGCCACACTCATCACGGCCTGCTTCGGTCTACCAAATTGGCTACAATGCACTGTTACGCCAGACGAGATGACCACCGCATGGCCTGCGCCACCCATGAAATTAGAGCCTGGAAATCAGAGTATCTTGAGAAAACCCAGGGGAGAACATGCAAAGTCCATACAGAGATGACCAATGGAGATCTGGAAGATCTCTTGACTGTGTGGACAACATGCTAACCAGAAGAGTACAGCAAAACACCTGCAGTCCTTCGGGAGAAGGGATGGACTTGCCGTGGGGAGTAGCAGGAGTTTGCCCGACCAGCAATGGGCTGATTTTTTGCTGCCACTTACATGGATATTTAGGCAAGAAAACTTCAGATTACGAGGAAAAAAGTGGTAATTTAACGGTAAAAAAGTCCTAATTTTATGGTAGAAAAGTGGTAATTTTATGGGACAAAAGTGGTAATTTTACAGGAAAATAAGTATTAATTTTACAGGAAAAAAGTAGTAATGTTACAAAAACAAAGTGATAATTATATGAGAAAAAGTAGTAATTTTATGGGAACAAGTGGTAATTTTACAAGAAAAAGTAGTAATTTTATGCAAAAAGTGGTAATTTCACAGTAAAAGTCCTAATTTTACAAGAAAAAAGGCGTAATTTTGCAAGAAAAAAAGTTGTAGTATTATGAGATTTAATGTTTAATTTAAAAAAATAGTGATTTGAGAAGAAATAAGCGACATAACTTGCCTTTCGATATTTTTGGATTAATAATAGGCATGCTGCTGCATGGTGGATCAGTGGGTAGCACATTCGCCTCGCAGTCAGGAGTCAGGGTTTGATCTCTGTGGAGTTTGCATGTTCTCCAAGTGCATGTGTGGGTTTTCTCCGGGTACTCCGCTTTCCTCCCACATTCCAAAAACACGCATGTTAGCTTCATTGGCCGCTCTAAATTGTCCATTGGAGTGTGAATGGGATTGTTTGTTTGTATGTGCCCTGTGATTGGCGACCAGTCCCGGGTGGACGCCACAGTCGGCTGGGATAGGCTCCAGCATACCCGCGACCCAAATGAGGATAAGCGGTATAGAAAATGAATGAATAGGCATGCTGGCGAACTTTGCGCGTGCATTGCCTTCCCAGCAATTAAACTGGGATGTACGGTAGAGAAGTCAGTGTACAGCTTCTGTGACAATATGGATTTGCTGTTCATGTGGCTACATTGTCCAAATACTGTAGCTGTCAACCCACGTGAGTGCTTTGGCGTCTTAAGTGCTACGTGACGTCCCGGACTAAAGTGCCCCCGCTTGTGTATTGATTCAGCCCTAATGGATCCCACCTACACACTTTCTCCATAACCAAAGTTTGTCAGCTTGAATGTCAATGCTTGCCAGGCTGGAAGGGAAATTGTGTAATACACCGTGATCATCCAGCTCTAAAAGACCTTTTTTACATTTCCTCAGCAGGTCAAGTCAGCAAAAAAGGGGAGGAAGATGGAGAACTGCCAGAATTCAACGTGGGGGTCTTGAAAGCGCAATACCTTTCATTCTCCAAAACAAAAATATTAGTACATTCTATGAGTTTTCAGCGATTTTGGTAATAAACGATGTCAATTTACCAGAATAAATGCCGTAAATTTAAATGAAAAAAGTTGTAATTTACATGAAAAAAATTCACAAGAAAGATGGTCATGATATAATTTTTGAACAAGGCCAAACGTCACATAAGGCCCCCCTTTTAATAGTCGTCTCAGGCGACGCCTGTTATGATTGACTATTAAAATAATTTGAGATTTCAACAATAAACCTGTAAATTTCCAAGAAAAAAAGTTGTAAATTCATGAGAATAAAAGTCGTACTATTACCTTTGACCAAGGCCAAAGGTCACATAAAGCCCCCCAACTCCCCTTTTTTTTTTTTTACCCGTCTCAGGCAATGCCTGTTACGATTGAGTATTCAGATAATTTGAGATTTTGACAATAATATAATAAATAATGAATTTATACTAAAAGTGGTAATATTAGCTTTGACCAAGACCAAAGGTCACATAAGGCTCCCCTTTTAATAGCTGTCTTGGGCAATGCCTGTTTGAGATAGTTTTTTCCCCTCTTCATTCTCGTAATATTACGAGTTTATCCTTGTGTATTTACGATTTTGTTGTCAAAATATTAGAAGATTTTAATACTCCGTCGTAACAGGCATTGCCTGCGACGGCTATGAAATGCAAAGGTGAGATTCTTTTTTTCTTGTAAATACATGACTTGAATTCTCAAAAGCTTAGATATTTTTCCACTGTGGTCCAAATACTCTTGATGTTCTTCATCTGGTTAATAGTATTAATAGTAAAACAAAAATAAAATTCAACAAACATTTTCAAGCATTACAATGAGCAAATACAAATACAAGGCACACAGAAGACGCATTCAAAAAGGCTGTGATGGCAGGTAGTATTTGACTCTGCTCACTCAGTGTCAGTAATGTCATTTATCACAATGATGAATGTTCACAATCCGTGAAAATGGAGTTTTAACATAAGAGCTGTCTAGACATGAAATAACACCCCTACAGCCACCTTTTCACCCAATATGGTAAACATAATGCAAATAACAGCCCTATAGTCACCTGTGGGGACGACTTACATCCTCGCCTATTTGTTACTCAAGATTTATGAGCCCTGCAAATTAACCATCAAAAAATTTCCACAAAAAAGGCAGTTTTTTTCCACAGAAATTCCATTTAGCTCACAAGTTGGTAAAAATTTATAAATATGTGATAATACAAGCCAAATGTACAGCATACATGCGCCCGCCAACAGTTTTCTGCACATTTCTACCACTTGGCGCTACTTGAATGCATCGTCGACTCCCTGACACCTTACGAACCGGTAGTTGGATACTTGAATTAACGTGCAATTTCAAAATATAATTGAACAAGAAAACAAAAACCAGCAAAAAAAAAGAATTTTTTTTTGGCATTTATTGCAGAATAACTAGATCTCATATGGTCTAGCGGTTAGGATTCCTGGTTTTCACCAAGGCGGTCTGGATTCAAGTCCCGTTATGGGAACTAAGCTTTACATGCATGCTGGTGCCTTATTATAGCTTCAGGGTGGCTGAGTGGGTAGCACCTCCTCAGGCAGGAGGTTCAGGGTTGGGCATCTCTGTGTGGAGTTTATATGTTCTCCCCGTGCGTGTGTGGGTTTTCTCCGGGTACTCCGCTTTCCTCCCACATTCCAAAAACATGCATGTTAGCTTCATTGGCGACTCTAAATTGTCCATCGGTATGAATGTGAATGTTTGTTTCTCTATATTGTATGTGTCTACGTGTGCCCTGCGATTGACTCCTCCAGGAGTATGAGGGAAAATCAATTATCGTTTTGCTAGTACGGATTTTGAATAAAGAAAAACATACGCTGTTTTTTCAAAGTTGTAGTAATACGACAAACAAAACTAAATAAAGAAAAAGGGAAATTAGGTTGGTGAAAAAGTTCTAATACGGGAATAACGCCATTATGTTCCGAGAAGAAACTGATATTCAGATATTTAGAAAATCGAAAAAACAAAAAGAAACATAACAGCAAACATGATAAAAAGTTCATACTTTTGCACATTCAGTTGTGTGAAAAAGTGTTAGCCCTTTTCCTAATGTCCTGTTTTTTTGCATGTTTGTCACACTTAAACATTTCAGATCACCAAAGAAATGTAAATATTAGTCAATGACAACACAACTTAGCATAAAGTTCAGTTGTTAAATGAAGCTTTTTATTATCAAAGGAGAAAAAGAATCTAAAACAAAAGATGACAGATTGATCGAGCTCTATCAGTGTGGAAAAGCTTACACAGACATTTCTAAGCACTAGGGACTCCAGCAAACCGCAGTGAGAGCCACGATCCACAAATGGCCAAAACCTGGAAGACTTGCTGTGATAAATGAAAAAATCCTGAGGAGAATGTCCATCCATCTGTTGGTGACCTCAAGCTGAAAGCAACCTGGGTTCTGCAGCAGGACAATGATCGAAAACACACCAGCAAGTCCACCTCTGATTGGCTGAGGAAAAACCAAATAACGACTTTGGTGGGGCCTATTCAAGAAGGTCTCAATTACTCCTGAATTTTTGTAATTTGCTGGTGGCCCCGGGACGTCCTGTCAGAAGAACGACAGGAGGTGAAGATTTTTCTCACAGTCTCCGACCAACGCCACGAGAGGTCAGCATGACTTTACTGGTTTTGGTGGCGTACATTTACAGCATCCTTCTAATTAGCTTGACTAGCAGCAAGCCTTCTTCTCCATAAAAGACAGAAACTAGGAGCAGGCTCGGGAGGGAGGTGATTACGTAGCAGAACTGATTGCTTGGGGCCCAACTGATGGGGTGCATTATATTTTATGAATATTTCCCAAATTGAGATGCATTTACATAATATTCTATGTGCTTATTTAAAAAAAAAAATATTTGTAAGTTTTCCTTTTCTTAGCATTGTGGCTGAAAGTTTCCCGCAGAGGAAAAATTAATTTTTAATAGCAGAAATTTTAAAATACTAAAGAAAAACAATGTTTTTTTTCAAATTTTTTTTTTTTTTTTTACTGGCGCATTCTAAAAATATAATTTAATGAGAAAACTTAAAAACAAAACAAAAATGAAAATAAAAATAAATAATATAATTATGAATTTCACAAGAAAAAAGTAAAAACAACTTATTTTTTGGTTAAAAAAAAATTTAAAATATTACAAAAAAAATTTTTTTTTAATTGATATTTTTATTGGTACATTCTAAAAATATCTATCGAGAAAATAAAAAAAAGTGAAAACATCCTCACAAATTTAAAATATATTTTAAAATCGTAATTTCACAAAAACAAAAAAAATTAGAATATTAAAGAAAAAGCTATTTTTTTAATTGGTTAATTTTATTGGCACATTTTAAAATTGTATTTAACAAGAAAAAAAAACACAACTGAAAATATAAGCAGAAATATAATTATATATTTTAAAAAATGTAATTTCACAAGGAAAAAGGGAAAGAAGGAAAAATTTAAAAAAGTTTTAAAGAAAAGTTTCTTAAATTGGTTACTTTTTTGGCGCAATCTAAAAATGTAACGCTGCAAAACTGCAAAACAAAAATGGAAAAAAGCCACAGAAATTGTAAAAAATTTTGTTTATTTAAAATGTAATTTTTTTTTTTTACAAAAATTGGAATTTCACAATAAAAATGTAAAAAGCAGGAATGTTTTCATTAATAGAAAAAAGTTCTAGTATTTAGGAACAAAACAAACATATACAAATGTGCTATTTCACAAAAAGAGGGAGGAAACAATGCATTGTTTTATTACAAAGATCAAATATGTAGATAAGAGATATATAATTTAACAAGAAAACTATATAACAAAATTCCAGAAAAAAAGGGATATTAAAAATGTATGCCACTGTTAAAGAAAAAAGCTGCAAATATAATTTATTAGAAAACCTTTAAAAAAGAAAAGTGAAAACATCCACAGGAAAAGAAAAATATATAAATATATATATATATATTTTTTAAATTGTAATTTCACCAAACAAAAACAGTAAAAGGAGGTGAAACTGTATTGGTAAAGTATTAAAGATTTTTTTTTAATTATATTTATTATTTTATTGCCACGTTCTAAAAATGTAATTTAACAAAAAAAACCTTTAAAAAACAAAAATGAAAACATCCGCAGAAAGAATTTTAAAATTTTTTTTAAATCATCAGAAAAAAGTAAAAGAAAGAAGTGTCTATTGAACATGCAAACTCCACACAGAGATGCCCAACGGATACAAATATTTGTACATTATAAAAATTGAATTGAACAAGAAAACTTAAGAAAAAAACAGTGAAGAAAATTCAGATATTTAAAAATATTTTTTTTTAATCAAAAATGCCACAGGAAAAAACAAAGAAGGAATTTTTCAGTAGAAAAAGTGAAAATATTGAGGTAGAGCTACTGTGACTGTGAGGGGTCATTGAGAATATGCTGTGTGCCCTCAGGAGGACACCACCCGATACATCTGACTCCTCTTCTAAGAGTGAGGCAGCATCCCCTCCTCTGGTCGCGTCCTTGAGAAAGACCAGTCTTTGTCTGCGTGTAAGGAATTCTAGATTAGTTAATGGAAAATTTTGACAGTGGAAGCAAACTTGTTTATGACCTTCTAAATAGGGTTTATACCATTATTAGAGCCCCGTAGACATGAAATACCAGCCCTATAGTCACCTTTACACTTGTATTACCTACTACACTAGCCAAATGACATAACTCACACATTAGCTTTGCAGTACTCCCGCGGTGGATCACGAGAAACAGGGGTGCCTACTGCCTCTTGGCTCGTCCTCTGGGAGGGAATTTTTTTTTTTCCTCCCAGTCCTACTATCCCTCGGGTCCTCGCCCCCCCACACCCTGCAAACAAGCACATAGGATCTTGGGGAGTGCGTGTGCTCCATGGGGGTGCGGCAGGGGGGGTCACAAACATGACCTCCTGTGGTGCCCTGGGGGCCGCAAACTCCCCAGTTTTAATTACACTTATTCACTATACATAGACTCACAGACACCTCACATTCATTTTCGGGGTGGCGGGACTCGTGTCACCTGGTGGGCAGAACTACTCAGTTGTGCTCAGCTGGCGATGTGGTTCTGCCCATGGTTCCCCGAAGTTTCGGCTCCTCAATTTAACTGCCTACACACACACATCTCACACCTCATAACACTCTTAGTTGGGTGGGGGGCGGGGATTAGAGGGTCCTATTACACCCCCGTTTTCTTGGACGCTCCCTGGGTCGGGGGGCGGTCGGGGGGAGTAGTCGGTTCGGCTCCGGGTCTCAGTCGGCGGCAGTACTGGGAGGAGTGCAGTCGTGTGGGTGTGTGTGTGCGCGTGTGCATAGGGCTGTGGGATTCCCGGCGGCCGGGTACGGTGGTATGGCCTTGTGTCTCACGGGAGCTCGCGGTGGTGCTGCTCGCTGCATTGGGCGGGTGGCACATCCAGGTCCATATGTGAAAATGTAGGTGTGTGGGTGTATGCATGTTGGCATGTGTGAGTGGGGGAACAGGGTTTAGTGTGGGTACTGGGGGTGGGCGGGATTCTTTTGGGGAGGGCAAACCCTTGGGCCTTCTATGGGCGCCTGCCTCTGGTGTCGGGGTAGGCGATGGCCCGCGGCAGCTGTGTTTGGGGCGGCCTGGGGTGTTTAATATGGCCCCTGCTTTGAGGATTTGGGGGCTTCCGGGCCCGGATGCCCTGCTTGCCGGCCCCCGGCGGTTGGGGTCCGTGCCACCCTGTGGCCCTTGCTCGGCTGCCGAGTGGCGTCTGGCCGGGTCTCCCTTGTACCTCTTTGGAGTGGACTCGCGGTTGCCTTTTGGGGGGGCGGGGTCGGGCCGTCCCCTCTGTGGGGAGCCTGCTGGGGGGCCGTGCTCCGGCGTCTTCCTAGTCGGACCCTCGCTTTTGGAGGGAGTGTGGTTTGGGATGCATGGCTGTGTTCACCATGAACCTCTGCTCACTTTTGTTAGCGGGGGCTGTAGGCAACCTCCACAAGATGGCAGTAGCTGCATTTCATAAACGGTCACCATCCACGTGCTCACCTGTTTGCATGTAGCACTTGCCACAAGGTTTATATGCTGGCTGAGCAGTTGCCCCCTGGCGTTATTACAACACCGGTTCTGATGCTGCTGTGTTGTGCAATACGCATGTCAAACAGTTGACACTATGTGCATTTTACAGATGAGGTTCCACCATGTCGTTCATGAAGCAACGTGCTTTCTGCTGCTATACTAAAGAGGTTACACAAAATCATCTTTTTCTATTTCTCTAAGATATCATGAAATCAAAAAGTAAAAAGGAACAATCAACACTCCCCAAGTCATAGGTCAAAGAGCCTAAAAGAGGGACTGAGGGTGCAGGACCGCATGAAGCTGCTTGAGGCAAAGGATTCCAGAAAGATTTCAATGTCAAGAATCTGAAGCTTCTCTTTATCAGCCTTTTCTTTTCCATCTTCTATGCCGCTTATCCTCATTAGGCTCGCGGGGGTAGGCTGGAGCCTATCCCAGCTCACAACAAAAATCCGGGCGAGAGGCGGGGGTACACCCTGGACTGGACTCACATTCACACCAATGGACAATTTGGAGTCTCTAATTAACTTAACCTGCTTGTTTTTGGAATGTGGGAGGAAACCGAGAAAACCAGAGTACGTACACACACACACACACGGAAAACATGCAAACACCAAACAGAGATGCCCAAGCGGAGATGGCCTTTGTTGTATTGTAGCAGCAGCACCAGACTCATCCTCATCATCATCGTAGGACACATGGCGCGAAAGGTCAAACCTTCTGCTGACACGGAACAAGTTCTTGCATGTTGCTGAATTTGGAGATGGGAGAGGGAAACACACCCGCCTTTTTCATCATCTTCCTAAATGCCAATATGGGTACGAAAAATGTATGGATATATTTCCTGATATGTTGTATTTTATTGTGAATGTTACACTTTCTATATCGAAGCAGTGTGATTGCGTTTAGTGTACATAAGTGCTGGACTTACAAGAGGATGGTTGGTGTTTGAGTGTCGGGGCATCTGCTGTACTTTACATTGACGATGGGTTTTTTTTCATATAAAATATGTACGTGTCATGTTGGGGTTGCACTTATATCTTGACTACTTGAGGGAGCTTTTCTTTGTATTACCAGTGGGTCATGTGATTTTGGGTTCTTATTGCAGTGCAACCAAACATGGTGACAAGTTCTGTGACTTTAGGGCTTTGCATGACTATACCGTGCTACTTCAAGGACCCGTTGCAGTATGCGGCGCCATGTTTCCCGTTTTTGACGCTTTTAGTGTGAACCCCTTAACCTTCATAAGCTTTGCTTTTGCAAGTCCTGCTGTTACGTTACCTCGAAGCACTCGGACCCCCCGCTTTATTCTAGTTGTGCCTCAACCCAGTGAGGAGCACCCATGGAAGAAACTGCAGCTATGGAAACAATGTATAGTATTCAAAGCCACGCTTTGGACGTGTACACATGTACGTACATGAAACACTTCTTGTGTGCGCTCGTTTTAAACTTGCTTATTAGTGCTGTATGAAAAATATAGGAAATTTTATTTATTTGAAAGTATGTAACATGAAATAAATGGAAGTATTTGGGAAAAAAAAGCATTGCAGTATCTAGGGCTATGTACACAAGAGACGGCTACTGCTTGAAGCACAGCAAGGTAGGAAGCTACGTAGTTAGCCTCCAATTTGTTTAATCTAACCTTAAAAAAAAAACAGGACGACGACAAAGTAAGGGGCCGAAAATGTACCACTTTCACATGGAATAGGAGGATAACGTTTGTTTCCCACTCTACCCCTGTGGCTGACACCCTGCAGTGCAAGTGAAGGTAGTGTCTCATCAATGTAACAATACTGACGGCTAGTGATGAGTGTAGAATATTACATATCGCTTGTCTTTCGATTGTTTGACTAATAATAGGCCATAGTTACCCACAAACCTCAATCATGTTTTAATGGACACATTTTTGAACCATTGTTAAGAGTGAGAGCGCTATGCTCGACCCGTGAAGTGGTGCGGGATAACAGTCAGCTTTTACTTTTAGATGTAATGATAGTCATGGACCTCACCAACAATGGTCGTTTGGGTGGTATCACCTTTACTAGTATACCATTCAGAAGTAATGATGGTCATGGACCTCGCCAACAATGGTCGTTTGGGTGGTGTCACCTTTACTAGTATACCATTCAGAAGTAATGATGGTCATGGACCTCGCCAACAATGGTCGTTTGGGTGATAATCACTTTCACAAGTATACCATTCAGATGTAATGATGGTCATGGACCTCGCCAACAATGGTCGTTTGGGTGATAATCACTTTCACAAGTATACCATTCAGATGTATTGATGGTCATGGACCTCGCCAACAATGGTCGTTTGGGTGGTGTCACCTTTACTAGTATACCATTCAGATGTAATGATGTTCATGTACCTCGCCAACAATGGTCGTTTGGGTGGTATCACTTTCACAAGTATACCATTCAGATATAATGACGCTCATGGACCTCGCCAACAATGGTCGTTTGGGTGGTATCACCTTCACTAGTATACCATTCAGAAGTAATGATGGTCATGGACCTCGTCAACAATGGTTGTTTGGGTGGTATCACCATCTACCCCACCTTCTAGATGACGTCCCTCACTCCTTTTTCAAACCATCCTTGTATGTTTGTAATGTTGTAACATTGTAAAATGTATGTTTGTTCTAAGAAGAGTGCTTTCTCTTTGAGGTGCATGTAAACCGCTAAGTCTTGACCTAGGTCTTTGAGCGTGAACTAGACTAGAGCTGTCCTATCTAGTCTGACTGGTGTGTCCTACCTAGTCTTTTGAGCATGAACTAGACTAGAGATGTCCTATCTAGTCTGAGTGGTCAGTCCCACCAGGTTTTGAGCACGAATTAATGAAGCCTGCTCAAATAAGAGGCGAATCGTCTTCTAAGACAACCGTTAACGGTCCAGTTGCGATCGATTTCATGCCCTGTGATAGACAGGAAGTGTTTCTTTTCTTGCGAAAAAAGGGCAGAATAAGAATACAATGACCTGGATGACTGAGAATAATCCCAACCATATTCCCGTCTTCTATCACCTTGAATGCGTACATATGGGAATACTATGTAACAAGTAAAAAACAAACCTTGTTAATGGAGGGTCTCCTTTAGTAAAAGAATGCATGGGAAATACTGCCGTGTGCATCGGTACAAAAGAAACCCGAGTCCCGAGACATGGATAGGAACTGCAAAGAGCATCTGTGCTGAAAGTGATGAGCTGAATCCCAAATAAACATTTTCCCAGGTGGGAGTGAGAGGAGTAAAGGAAGAGCCGTGCCGATCAGAAATAAGACCCATGTCGAACACTGTGTCACATTGCCGACGGCTGCTCGGAGCCCGGCAGGTGACTCGGCCTAAAACTCAACTCTGAACCTTCAACGTCACTTCCTGTCAGCCCCCCCGCTCGGCTCCCCTAGCACTGGAACACATTTACAGCAACACACATTTAATTTGTCTTAAATGGCTTGTTTTTTTCTTGTTTTGCATATTCTGTTGGATAATAGGAGTGATAAGGTGACTATAGGGGTGTTGTTTCATGTCTAGAGGGCTCTAATAATGTTCAAAAGCACATGTAGATGATGATAAACAGGTTTTCTATATCATGTTTTATTGTGTCTTTTATGCTGGATAGTGGGAGTGTAAAGGTGACTATAGAGGTAATGTTGCATGTCTACGTAGAGGGCTCTAATAATGTTCAAAAGCATATTTAGAATGTGATAACTGTTTTTCTGTATCTTATTGTCTCGTATTGTCTTTAATCTCTACTACAGTATTTTAGATAATAGGAGTGTAAAGGTGACTATAGGGGTGTTAATTTATGTGTCGAAGGCTCTAAAAATGTTCAAAAGCGTATTTAGAAGGTTGTAAACAGGTTTTGTATACTCCGGAACCAATCAAGTGTGATAAACGGGGGGTTACTGTTTTACAAGGATTTGAAAAAATAAAATCAATTTGGAATGCTACTGTGAATAAAAAGACCGACAATCGATGGTAGTGCCCTGGTGAGGAGTGGGCCAAAACATATTCGTATAACCAACTCCGGAGGAGATTGTTGTCCTGTTGCTAACGACCATATAGCCTCTCATGAGCACAGATCCTAATTAGCATATATCCAATTACTTCATGTCCCACGTTCCTGGATGCATTCCTGTTGTTGGGTCAACTGAAAGCACTCTAATAGACGCATGTCCCTTCTGGAGAAACCAATTTAAGCCTCTATGTGTGCTGGGAGGCACGCATGAATTGACATCTCAATAATGAGAAGGAGACACGGGTTGGGCTGGCAATGAATTAATAACTTAAATTAAATGGTCTGCTAGTTGATCTAGCAGACAAAAAAGTGAAAGGTTGACTCGGGGCAGAATCTTCCAGAAGAACGCAGATTAAAAAGGCAGAAGGCCTCCAGCCAAGGAGCAAAAGCAATCTGCACGTCTTATTTCTAGCCTCTCGCTAGCGACCGAAAGGCACGTTAAGGCGCCACATTTGGAAGATAACATGAGTTTGCAGTTCAAAAAGTGGGTCACGATAGCCAGAACTCTGGAGTGACATTTGGTGGTGCTAAAGGAGATACGATGGCTACCAGTGTAATTGAAAGCACAATAAATCTCATCTAAAAACATTCTTTTAATGAATTCACATTTTGCAGACACGCCAGTCCATTTCATTGCTTTTCCAATAATCATGCAGGCGACTGTGGGTCGTAAGAGTAAACGTCTCAGGGTTTGTGCAGGTTTCAACAAATGCAAATCAAGACTTTTAAGACCATAACAAGCACAATGTAAGACCCACTGGACTTTCCTACTGGCATGAAAGTACTAAAGACTTTGCAGTGTGGCTTTCTCTGCCTCTGCTTTGACACACCGCAGGTACTTTCCTTCCATCTTCCCTTTGTTCCAGTCCACACATTTCAAAGAGAGACTGGATTGTATGCATTTCTTTTACACGAAAATAAGGTTAATACATTTTAAAGACTTTTAAACATCATTTTAAAGACATTTTAAGGGAATTTTAGACATAGAATTGAAATGATCCTTATTTTAGACCTTTTAAGATTCTGCAGGTACACTGTCAATATTTATTTGCAACACCTGTCATTTATCATGTGTGTAAATTAATGTATATATAAAGACATCCTTGCGCTGCACACTAATTTACACAAGGGTATTTGAAAAAAAACTTTGTTTATCACAATTAACTGGTTACTTATCCAAGTATGATAAGTGAATTTCCACAAAGTAGGATTCCTTATTTATAAAATGAATATTTTTTGCTGTTAGATCATAGAAAATGTGCCTACAACCTTCTTAATACTGTTTTTAACATTATTAGAACCC
Source organism: Oostethus manadensis (assembly GCA_024372805.1). Taxonomy (NCBI): domain Eukaryota; kingdom Metazoa; phylum Chordata; class Actinopteri; order Syngnathiformes; family Syngnathidae; genus Oostethus; species Oostethus manadensis. The sequence goes on from QODF01000153.1 coordinate 378,574, forward strand.
TCTAGACATGAAATAACACCCCTATAGCCACCTTTACACTTCTATTACCAATATACTGTAGTAGACATAAGAGACAAGACATACAATATGGAAAACCTGTTTAGCACCTTCTAAATATGCTTTTGAACATTATTAGAGCCCTCTAGACATGAAATAACACCCCTATAGTGACCTTTACCCTCCTATTACCCAATATAGTAGACATAATAAAAGTCCATAAGCCTTTTAAGGTATGAATAATAATTGCATTCGTGTGTATTGCTGTAAATGTGTTCTGGTGCTATGGGAGCTAAACAGGATGTATTGAAGGCTACGATTAGGTGTACTTATTGTTAATGCCATACTGGATTGAATTGTGAATTATATCAACAATTATGATTAGTAAAATGCTACTTGTCAGTATCTAGTACGGTAGTTTGAAAATTTACCAATTCCGAGATTTGACACACGGCAAGAAATTCCACCGACACGACACACCGGTGAGGTGAAAAGCTGACTTTTCACTTGCATGCTAAAAGCGCTTGCAGCCCGAATATACATTAATACTCATCTTTCTAAATATGCTGATTACGTACAGTACACGCTCTATGTTTACAGTAGGAGGTAGATCTTCGGGACTTTTAAAAGTAGCACACAGGCTGGAAAGAGTGTTTGCGCCTGCACTGGTTAGTACCGCAAACAAAGTTTCACTTTGGGTGCTGTTTATTTGCTGTCAGCAAATCTCACCTGCCGCGCGCGCGAGTACGAGTTCACAGTTAGCACAGCGACTTTAACCTACCGAGGACAAACACCATGAGCAGTGCGTTCCTTTGGATGCTTGACTTATTTGAATCATCATTGTTACATACGACGGTGTGATACTGATTAAAAACCAAACTGCGTGTGTTTCAACGGGAAAACGTGCAGAAAGATACAAAAATGACCACCGGGAACAGGACGGCGCGGAAAGCCATTTGCAGGAAGGATTCAGCAGCACCTATGACAGAGATAAACACTGGCTGTCATTCATGCAGTGATTATGGAAAATGCCAGTGTTTGCTGGGTCACGGTTAAAATAGGTGACAGATGGCCAGCTGCGTTTTGGACACAGAGAATGCTGGGTAAAGAGGCCCGGTAAACCGGTGCTTGTAGGAATGCACTGGAGCAAGACCGCCCCCTGGTGTCGCATTAAAGAAGGTGAGAATTCCCTCCTCATAGTCAAGGAACACGCCTACCCGCTGCAGCCTGTCTGCAGTCACAGGAGTCTGCGCCTTGTTGTGCAGCGCTTGCAGCTTCCTCCTGTCGCACGCCAGGCACCAGGACGACACGTTGAAGCCCAAACAAGAGCTGTCCCTTTGACCTTTCCTCTCCATGCGACCTTCGCAGAGCCCCACCTTCCAACGGCCTTCGTCCACAGACACGTCAACCTCCCAGTACCAGCGACCTCCTTCCAGGGCGTGGCAGGCCAGCACCTGAGGGAAAGCGCTGAAACGAGACTCTCGCTCTGCGTAGACCTGCTGGGCGTCAGTGTAAGTCATCCTCCTGTTGTTATCAGACAGCTGCAACTTGGGGTGGGCGGTGTCGGCGTCCAAGGTGGGCATGGTACCATCTGTGCGTGAGAAAGTTTGAAAGGGCTAAGAATACAGTAGTGTTCAAAATAATGGCAGTCCAACGTGACTATCCAGAAAACAAACAACCAGCATTCATGATATGCACGCTCTTAAGGCTGTGCAGTTCGCTGTAAGGGGTGTGTTAAAAAAAATAGCAGTGTGGCATTCAATCAGTGATCAATGTAGTGGAAAAAGAGGTGTGAATCAGGTGGCCCCAACTTAAGGATGAAGGCAGCACTTGTTGAACATCATTTCTCTTTGAAAGCCTGAGGAAAAATGGCTCCTTCAAGACCCTGTTCAGAAGAACAGCGTACTTGGATTAAATTGTTGATTGGAGAGGGGAAAATTTAAGAGGTGCAAAACATTTTTGGATGTTCAGCAAAAATAATCTCCAGCGCCTTAAAAAGGAAAGAAAAACCAGCGACACATGGCAGAAAACCAAAGACAACTTTTAAAATGGATCAAAGGATAAATAGAGGGGCTAAGGCTCAGTCAATGATCAGCTCCAGGATGATCAAAACCAGTCTGGCGTTACCTGTAAGTACTGTGAGAGTTAAAAAGTTACAAAAGAGGTTACAATTTGCCAAAGAACACATTAACTGGCCTAAAAAAAAATGGAGGGTCGTTTGGTGGACTGATGAGGGGGGTACAAGGGCCGCAGACAGTTTGTAAGACGACCCCCAAACTCTGAATTCAAGACAGTGAAGCATGGCGGTGCAAGCATCAAGGTATCGGCACGTTTCTCCTTCTATGGTGTTGGGTCTATTGATCACAAAGGACAATGACCCCAACACACTACTGTAGTAAACCCGCAAAGTCTTGGTTCCAAACCAACAGTATTAACATTATGGAGGGGCCAGCCCAATCCTTGGACTTTAATCCAAAGAAGAACTTGTGGGCTGACATCAAAAATGCTGTTTGTGAAGCAAAACCAAGAAATGTTGATGAATTGTGGAATGTTGTTAAAGAATGTTGGAGAAAAATAACAGCTAAAAGGTGCCACAAGTTGGTAGAGTCCATGCCACACAGATGGGAAGCACTTATAAAAAACTAACTATTCGTTTCGTCAGTCACAGCATTGATAAATCCTACAAACAAAATAGTTTTGAGTTTGTAAAGTCAACGGCAGACGCTATTTTTTATGAACACACCCTTTCAACTAATTGGCCAATTGCACGACCTTAAGAGCGTGCATATCATGAATGCTGGGTCTTGTTTGCTTTCTGAGAATCTACTGCACCTACTGGTAACTTGTTTGCCATGTAGCAATGAAAAATATACTAATAACGGTACTTCATCTGGTTAGTCACGTTGCACAGCTATTATTTTCAACACTACTGTACTTGATCATAAGTTGGTGGTAGAAGGCAATGGAGTCTCACAGAGCAGCTTGTAGAGCTCTTTGTCCTTGCTCGGGTCAGTGATGACCACCTTGTCAAGACGTTTCTCGGTCCACGTCTGAAGACATTTCAATCGAGCTTCATCCACCTCCGCTGGGGCGTCCAGCTGATCCACACAACTTGCTACATCACTGTTAAATGAAAAGGGCCACAAAAGGAACATCAATTCCTTCTGTTGTTCCTGTAGCACGGACAGCGGCATCAGTTACCCCAATTTTCAAATCCGAGCAAAGTGGATGTTGAGATTCTAGATCAGTATATTGCCTGTTATATGTAAAATCATCGAAAAAGGTGTCACTAAATGATTGATAAGTCATCTAAAAAAGTGTAGGAACCCTTATTCAGCAATCAAAGTTTTTCTAGAAGAAGTAAAGAGGTCTTTAGATACTAGACCTCTTGTTGGTGCAGTTTTTCATGATCTAAAAACAGCATTGGATAGTGCTGACAATCAAACACTATTGTCTAGATTATCAAAATTCAATTTCTCTGAACAAGCAATCTTTTGGATGGAATCATACTTGTCAAACCAAACCCATTGTGTGTCTGTCCGCAGTATCAAATCCCAAAATATCAGATGCATGTCGACCGAGGTGAGTCATGCCAGTTGAAATTCCACATACTATGTTGTCATTCACTTCTGGTCACATGCATCGTTGCCAGAAAGGATCGGTTTTCTTGTCTACCCCTGGAAGGACGGACTACTGTTCTGAGATTTTTTCCACTCCAGAAACCCATCAATCCATTTTCTTTCGGTTATCCGCGGTTGTATTGCTGAGGCCGAAGCCTAAGTAGGGAAGCCCAAACTTCCCTCGCCTAGGCAACTTCGTACAGCTCCTCCCGGCGCACACCGAGGTGTTTCCAGTCCAGTTCAGAGACAGTCTCTCCAACATGTCCTGGGTTTTCCCCGAGACTTCCTAACAGTCGGATGTGTCCTGAACAGCTCCCCAGGGAGGCGTCCGGGAGGGGCAGTCCTGGCGAAATCCAGCACTCACTGAAAACGGGTCCAACTAATTGCCGGCACTGCAAACCAAACTCTGACACCGGTCGTACAGAAAACAAACGGCCCAAATTAGATGGTCCGCTATCCCATAGTCCCGGAGCACTCCCCATTGTATTCCTCGAGGAACACAGTCGAATGTCGTCTCCAAGTCCACAAAACACATGAAGACTGGTTGGGCAAACTCTCATACACCATCAAGGACCCCACCGAGATTATAGAGTTGGTCCACAGTTCCACGACCAGGACAAAACATTGCTCCTCCAAAATCTAGGATTCCGGCAGGATTCCGGCAGATCGTCCTCTCCAGAACCCCTGAATAGAACTTACCAAGAAAGCTGAGGAGTGTGATCCCACGATAGGTGGAATACACCCTCTGGTCACCTTTCTTAAAAAGCAGGACCAGCACCCCCGTCTGCAAATCCAGGGACACCGCCCCCGATGTCCACGCACTGCTGCGGAGTCGTGTCAACCAATACACACCCACAACTTCCAAAGCCTTAGGAAACTCCGGGCGGAGTTTTGTGACCACCTCAGCCCCAGATATAGGAGAACCCGTCACAGTCCCCCAGCACTGCTTCCTTGTGTGAAGACGTGTCGGTGGGATTGAGAAGGTCTCCAAAGTATTCCTTCCGATATGTCGAGTCACTCCGGAAGTCGTTTCTAAAATAGTTTCAGGGCACTCAAATGCAGCTTCCGTGTGGAAACTTTTCCGTGTGGACTTTGTCGTTTTGACCTGAAAACATTTCAGTGCGGACAGCCTCCTATCAGTGGCTGGTTCAGCAGGACGTAATTAGAGTACTAATTAAAGACCGTAGCGGTCTCAAACAGTGATTATGAACCATGGGGGAGCAGCCCAACAGCCCCCTGCAGCAGGTGCGTAACCTTCACAAAAAAAACAAAAACAACATTTGACCCACTTTTTTACTAAAGAAAAATAGTCTGGAGCCACAAATATAACAAGAGTTCTCAACCTTTTTAAATTTCCCTAGTTTAAGAAGGGTAAATATGTGTACATTCAAGTGTACATGCCGTTCGTATATACCGAGAAAAAAACAAAATGAACATCTATTTTGGGGTCATTAGCCCCTCAGGGGCCAAAAGCCTTTTTCTCTATTTTTTGTTCTGTTTACTTCTACCAATAACCCCTGGGCCGCACTTTGGACACCCTTGGTTTGTGCACTTTACCGGGGGAGCAGGGTGATACCATACGGCGTTAAGAGTGTTTCCAGGCTTTGTCTTCTCATTGCTATGACTCTCACCGCCCAAAGGCTGGGCTGCACACTTATGGAGTTATCTTCTGGTCCCGGATCGCAACAGCAAATCCATCGCATTTGATTTGGCTTAGTTTTTCTGCCGGATACCCTTCCTAGCAAAACCCTCGGGCGTCCCTCATGGCTGGGTCTGCATGAAATGCAGCAGCATGTACCACTACACCACCAGTGCACACATGGCTTTCAAAAAAAACACACAGATTTTTTCCACAATAAAACATCAAAGAATGACTTACAGCGGTTCAACCTTGCTGTACTCCTGTAAGGTGACAAAAAGAACATATGGTCACGTGTAGTCATCATCCTGCCATGACTGTACCATTGCATTAAACACAATCCACACTCACCAAAAAGAAGGCCTGGTCCTTGATGAGTTTTTCCCCCTTACCATCATCAGCCAGTGCCTCCAGGGTGTGGCGACATTGCTGAATGGACTGCAGGGAGTTCTGAAGGTGGCCCAGTTTCTCCTCCAAACTCCCCACCACCCTGTTCGCCTCCTTCTCCACGCACTGGAGAGCCGCCTGCTCCTCCTGTTGCAGGGCCTCCATGATGGCGGCGTACTGCTGCTGCACCCCTGCTCGCGAACCGCTCAAAAGGGCCTGCGAGGAAATTAGAGTACAGCAAGACATGAAAGGCACTCGCAGCGGTCATACACGAACATCCCAACATAAAATGAGGATGAGGGGCGTCTATGCCCAAATGCACGTGAAATTCCTTCCGGTAAGAAGGATGGACTTGGACCAGGCACAAAATTGCGAAATGCGCCCACAACACGCCCCATTGGCGAGGCGTGGCGGAGGTGCGCCTTGCCTGCGCCTAGTCTTCCAAATTAGAGCCCCAGGTCTCAAGGCTACACTCACACTGCAGGGTAGGATTCCTAGTTGAGAATTTTTATTTAAAATCGGATTTTTTTACGTGGTGGTTCACGTTACCAAACAAATGCAACTTGTTAAGTGAAAGCAACGTGCCTGGAAAGAGACGTGCATGCGCAGAAGCACGACATCACTCGCAATTCCGTGTGTTTATGCACGTAAAGCCTGCTGCGGTACGTGCGATACCATTCATGCCATTTTTGATTGGATACTGGGTAAAATTCATGGTATTGGTATGCGCGATACCAATTCAATACTATGTGCAAATTCACCTAATGTACACCTAAGGTACACTTTAAAAGGCAGCGTTAAGTATTGCAACTCACAGCATAAAGAATACAAAACATCATATTCATTTCTTGACTTATCCTAAACCGTTAAAGTAAAGTATATTCGGGTGGTTGGGGGCGGGTTTAAAATATAGCCAAACTAATATACAACATTAGAGAAAACAAGGGACAAAATCATAAACCAGAAGTATCAAAAGTATCACTATTTTCATTTCAGAATCGACTTTAGCTCAAGAAGAGCTAGTATCAGAGATATCGACATTTCAGTATCGATCCGCACATTACTAGCATGCTCTCCTTGACGCGTTTGTGGCAATTCCAAAGATTTTGTGCACCGGGAGTCAATATTTTCTCCACCAAATGATTCCGTGTCGAAGATGAAGAAGAAAGATGGCAAGAACTTTGGTATGGAAGTTTGTAGACAACTCGTTGCCACATCTGTTCCAAGGTGTGTGGGGGTGGGGCTCCTGCACCAACAACTTCTAAAAATCCCTTGCGGATGAGAAGAACTTTTCCATACACGGGTGAGTACATTTATCAAAGTCTTGCACGATAAACTACGTCTTTCCGTGACTCCCTACCTTTAATGTCTCGCTAAGCAGGGCAATACGCGCCTTTCCATGACGTATATGTGGGATAAAAACAAGATTTCACAAAGGCGTTGATTTGTTTATGAAGTTTAAAATCACTTCCAATAATGACGCCAAGGCTGGTTGGTGGCTGTGGGACGTACATGGTTCTTGACGGGGGCACAAGTCCAAAAGGGTAGTGGTGCGACTGAGCAGAATACCAGAAATTTTGAGCCCATTTTGTGAGTGGAAGGTATATTTGGCAGTAATCTGTGTAAAAGTAATAGGAGACGCCATGTTTTGTAAATATCGCCCTGAGTGGGACCAGCTACACAGCAAAACAAAATGGGTCCATGAACTGATCCCAGGGGGACTACGCAGTACAAGCAAGGGAGTTGATTGTGGAGTTACTGTTCATGTTATGCAAAAAAAAAAAAAAAAAAATTCTTACTTTGAACTTTTCCTTCATCCGAGTGAATTCAGTCACTCGGTCTCTGACTTGTTGTTCGGCCGCCTGCAGCTGTTTGATCTTTTCTATCAGATTACCCTGCAGGAAGACATCATGAAAACGTGACATCTCTCAGTGTCCCGCTCACACAACAGTAATTACTGCGCGTTAATATGGCTCCAAATCTGCCTTTGCGACCTCAAAATGAACTCAAAGTAAATTAGTAGTTTGCTAATACGGCAGACGCCACACGCGGCCCGTGGCTAATTCGTCATTGCAAAAACTAAATGAAGGCCAGTGAGGGAACAATCTTTACCCTGAGCTCCCGCTCCGCATCCCTGATGCTGATGCAGACGTGGTTGCGGTGGGAGCCGATGACGGTGCACACCGTGCACACGCACGCCGCGCACTGCCGACAGTAGATGCGGTTGACCTCCTGGTGCTCCTGGCACTTCCAAAGCGAGATGTCCAGTGTGGGTGGAACCAGGGAGTGGCTTTGAAACACGGGGGACTCCATGTGGGGACGCAGATGGTCCTTGCACATGGAGGCCCCGCATACCAGACAGGTCTTCACGGCCAAACGATGCACGGTTTTGGGGCAGTAATGGCACTCCACAGGGCTGTCGTTCCTGCTCTTGAGTTTAGAGAATATGCCAATCATGCTCGGTGACCCTGAGGTTGCAGCGGAATTCTCGGGGGACATTTCAGGTGCCGAAGCTGATGATGTTCGTGACGACGAGGCCGCGGTAAATGAATTGTTGGCAGGTGAGGCGGATTTTCTCGGCATGGCGGGACTTTCTATCACTTGGGGATTGGCGGGAGGGGCGGCGTCACATAACTCGACTTCAGCGCGGCAATCACTCGGGTCATCGGTATCGGCCCATTCATCCGCTTCGCCACGGCGGGAGCGGTCTTGTGGAGCGTCCCTCGTGTCATCACACCCAGACTGTTTCGATTCACAGTTCACCCCGTTCCCGGTTGCCCCCACACCGCGGAGACCTCCTGCTGTGACTGACACAGAATTTATCGGTTTATCAGTTCTGTCACCGGTAGCTGGTCGCTTTGTGTCGGGTTGCTCTGGAACGGGTATGCTGGCCTTCCTCTTGCCTAGCAGTCGGCTGGCCAGGGAGGGCCTCGTCAACGGGAAGTCGGATGTGTTTGGAGCTTTGCTGGATGTGCCTGAAAAATACAAACATGACATTTACTGTGAAACGTCTGTCATCTGTGCAATCTGTGCCTGCTTTGTGAAAGGCCACAGGCACATTTTAAAAATATACTTAAGAAAATGAAAATAATAAAAACAAAAATTTTGAAATGAAAAATAAGACAATATAGTCATATGGTGAAAAAGAGTTGTAATTTTATGAAAAGGGATTGAAATCCATCCATCCATCCATTTTCCTCCGCTTATCCGGGTCGCCGGGTGCAGCAGCTTCAGTAGGGAAGTTCAGATTACCCGGTCCCCGGCGACCTCTTCCAGCTCCACCGGGAGGACACCAAGGCGTTCCCAGGCCAGCTGTGAGACATAGTCCCTCCAGCGTGTCCTAGGTCTTCCCTGGGGCCTTCTCCCGACTGGGCATGCCCGAAACACCTCACCAGGGAAGCGCCCGGGAGGCATCCGGACTAGATGCCCGAGCCACCTCAACTGGCTCCTCTCCATGTGAAGGAGCAGCGGCTCTACTCTGAGCTCCTCCCGGATGGCCGAGCTCCTCACCCGATCTCTTAGGGTGAGTCCAGCCACCCTACGAAGGAAACTCATTTCCGCCGCTTGTATCCGCGATCTCATTCTTTCGGTCATGACCCATAACTCATGACCATAGGTGAGGGTGGGAACGTAGATCGATCGGTAAACAGAGAGCTTTGCCTTCCGGCTCAGCTCTCTCTTCACCACGACGGTCCGGTACAGCGACCGCATTACTGCAGATGCTGCACCGATCCGTCTGTCGATCTCACGCTCCAACCTTCCCTCACTCGTGAACAAGAACCCGAGATACTTGAACTCCTCCACCTGAGGCAAGACCTCACTCCCAACCCGGAGGGTACAGTCCACCCGTTTCCGACTGAGAACCATGGCCTCGGATTTGGAGGTGCTGAGTCTCATCCCAGAAGCTTCACACTCAGCTGCAAACCGCTCCAGTAAACGCTGAAGGTCACAGCCTGATGAGGCCATAAGGACCACATCGTCTGCAAATAGCAGAGACGAGATCCTAAGGTCACCAAGCTGGACTCCCTCAACACCTTGACTGCGCCTAGAAATTCTGTCCATGAAGATTATGAACAGAATCGGTGACAAAGGGCAGCCTTGGCGGAGGCCAACGTTCACCGGAAACAAGCTCGACTTACTGCTGGCAATGCGAACCAGGCTCCTGCTTCGATTGTACAAGGACCGAATGGCACGTAGAAGCGGACCATCAATCCCGTACTCCCGGAGCACCCCCCACAGGACACCACGAGGGACACGGTCGAATGCCTTTTCCAGGTCNCGGTCACCCTTTTTAAAAATGGGGACTACCACCCCGGTCTGCCAGTCCAGAGGTACTGTTCCAGACTTCCATGCAATGTTGTAGAGGCGTGTCAACCAACACAGTCCCTCAACATCCAGAGCCTTAATTCTGAGCGGAACTCGCCTACCCCCGGAGCCTTGCCACTGGGGAGTGATTTAACTACCCCAATTACCTCAGCCACGGTGATAGAACTATCCACGTACGTATCCTCAGACTCTGCTTCCTCTACGGAATGTATGTCAGTGGGATTGAGAAGGGTCTCAAAGTATTCCTTCCACCGACCAACTATATCCACAGTTGAGGTCAGCAAGCCTCCGTCCGCACTGTAAACAGTGTGAACTGGGGGCTGCTTCCCCTTTCTGAGGTGTCGGACGGTTTGCCAGAACCTCTTCGAGGCCGAACGAAAGTCGTGCTCCATAGCCTCACCGAACTCCTCCCACACCCGAGTTTTTGCCTCGATCATCACCGAAGCTGCGTGCCGCTTGGCCTGCCGGTACCCGTCAGCTGCTTTGGGAGTCCCGCAAGCCATCCATGCTTGATAGGACTCCTTTTTCAGCTTGACAGCAGCCCTAACACCCGGTGTCCACCATCGGGTTCGGGGCTTGCCACCACGACTGGCACCGACCACCATGCGGCCGCAACTACAACTAGCGGCCTCAGCGATGGATGCACGGAATACGGCCCATTCGGACTCAATATCCCGGTCCTGCCTCGAGATGCAGGCGAAGCTCTGCTGGAGATGAGAGTTGAAGACTCGACGAATGGGAGACTCTGCCAGACGTTCCCGGCACACCCTCACTACGCGTTTGGGTCTGCCAGGTCTCTCAGGCATCCTTCCCCGCCATCTAATCCAACTCATCACCAGGTGGTGGTCAGTTGACAGCTCAGCCCCCCAGTGTTCAGAACATGCGGACGCAGGTCTGATGATACGACCACAAAGTCGATCATAGACCCAGGGAGTCCTGGTGCCAAGCGCACTTGTGGACATCCTTACGTTCGAACATGGTGTTTGTTATAAACTGTGATTGGCACAGAAGTTCAGCAACAACACACCGCAAGGATTCAGGTCAGAGAGGCCGTTCCTCCCTAATCCGAGGAACGGATTAATATTACGAAAGAAAAAAAGCAATTATTGGAATAAATATTTGATAATAAATGCATTCAAATGTGCAGTTTCAGTTATTTCATTAAAAAACTATAATAACAAAACACTCCTTTCTCTCCTCCATGAGTCACCACCTTATCGTGGTGGAGGAGTTTGCGTGTCCGAATGATCCTAGGAGCTAAGTTGTCGGGGGCTGTCCTGGCCCTGGTAGGGTCACCCATGACAAACAGGTCCTAGGGGAGGGACCAGACAGAGAGTGGCTCAAAAGACCCTGATGATGAATAACACAATTGGACTTTGTTTTCCCTCGCCCGGACACGGGTCACCGGGGCCCCCTCCGGAGCCAGGCCCGGAGGCGGGGCACGATGGCGAGCGTCTGGTGGCCGGGCCTGCACCCATGGGGGCCAGTCGGGCACAGCCCGAAAAAGTAACGTGGGTCCCCCCTCCCATGAGCTCACCACTCGTGGGAGGGGCCAAAGGGGTGTGGTGCAAAGAGAGCTGGGTGGCGGCCGGAGGCAGAGGAATATTTCAAGTTAATTAAGATAAAAAGGTTTATGGATGGGACGGGTTGCGGATAATTGGCTTTCAAAGTATACCCAATTATATTATCGCTTTTAAGTCCACTCCAGTCCAGACCATTTTTAGCCTTGATCTGGACTTAAAAGTGAAATCAAAATGTCTGCATGGCAAAATTGTACATGAAAATATTCAGAGTGGCCGTTGCATCTTAAGTCATTCGTCCTTCTAGCTCAGGGGTCGGGAACCTTTTGGGCTCAGAGAGGCGTGAAAGTCACATACAGTATTGTCAGTATATATATTCAGTGTATTTCAGTATTTTCAAATGTATTTCCGGAAGAGCCACGCCATATTTTAAAGCAAGTCATTACTTTAATAATTAGTCATTAGTCTCGGAATGGGACGGATTAAAAAATTTAATTCCAGTCACGTGTTACTTTACAAAAAAATAAGAAAAATTATACATCACAAAACAAAAATATATTTAATTGTAATATTAGGACTTTTTCCCATAATATTTTAACTATCTTCCTATAATATTTCCCCCCAATCTAATATACTCTATGCTGATTTACTAAATGCTACTAAAATGACTTTACAAGTTTATACTCATTAAATTACAGCCTCAATTTCTGCTGTTTTTTTTACTCCAATTGTTTCAAAGGATTCTTCCTCTGCGGAGGCATTCTTTTGATTTTAGACGTAGCGTTAACCGGAAATGTTGAACAAATTACCGGGACTGCTGGAAGTCGAAGCCCGTCTGGCGTTTGGCGGCCATAACAAACTCCTGTCAAAGGGCAGCGTCTGGTAGCGCGTTTGGCACCTCCATTCGGGGCAGTCGAACGGCCCAGCGGGGGAAACGCTCCACAAGTCCCCGATGCATCGCTGGCAGAAGCGGTGGTTACACTTGAGCGTGACGGGCTCCCGCGTCAGCTCGCTGCAGAGAGGACACTTGCTCGGAGTATCCAGGGAGGCCCCCATGTTAACGGTTGTGTTATGGTGGCGCACTACTTCCGCTACACTTCAAGGAGGAGGCGGAGCTACACCTTTGAATCCTCCTTCCTGTCCCCTGTGTCGCATCTCTTAAAGGCACAGTGTTTGTATTTGAAAATCATGAATGGCGAAATAATGTCAGGAAAACTAATATAACATTGACTCATCGTGTTTATTTAGTAAACATGACAACATTTAATGTGAACCCTAAAACTGGATACAAGTCAATGAGAGCAAAATATTATTTCTAATTGTCACCGGTTCGTCGGAATATCCAGCGATTTCCCATGTGAACGGCTGCTTTATGGTGGTGCACTACTTCCGCTATGACACCAGATGGAGGCGGGGTTAAACTTTTGAATCCCAGCTTCGGTCCCGTGTGTTGCATCTTTTAAAGGTACAGTGTCTGTTTTTGAAAAATCATCAAAATGGCGAAAAAAATCACAGGAAAACCAATTAACTAATATTGCTTTATAGTGTTTTCAACATTATATAGTATACAGAACAACATTTAATGAGAACCGTAAAATTGGATACAAGTCAATGACAAAAATCAGCAATACTTCTAATAGCCACCAGGAGGCGACTCCATTGATTTGACAAGTTGGTAGACATTGAAAATTACTTTAAAAATACATTCACTAAAAAGAATGATGCGTGCACTTGAAATGTTTTGTAACTGCACTTTTGTGCATACAATTCTCATTTTATGTAATGGTGTTACTTGTGATTGAATATAACAATTATCCATCCATCATTTGCACAGTCATCATTTTCAACGGGTGTTCTTTTCCCTCACCTATGCTCATGAGCTTTGGGTACTGACCAAAAGGACGTGATCGCGGGTACAAGCGGCCGAAATGGTTTTCTCCGCAGGGTGGATGGGCTCTCCCTTAGAGATCGGGTGAGAAGCGCTGTCATCTGGGAGAGACTCGGAGTAGAACCGCTGCTCCTCCGCATTGAGAGGAGTCAGATGAGGTGGCTCAGGCATCTGGTTAAGATGCCTCCCGGGACGCCTTCCTGGGGAGGTGTTCAGGGCACGTCCAACCGGTAGGAGGCCTCGGGGAAGACCCAGGACACGTTGGAGAGACTATGTCTCTCGGCTGGCCTGGGAACGCCTCGGCATCCGTTAGGGAGAGATAGACGAAGTGGCCGGAGAGAGGGACCTCTGGCCTTCCCTGCTTAGGTTTCTGCCCCCGCGACCCGGCCTCGGATAAGCGGAAGAAAATGGATGGTTGGATGGATACCCTTAGGACTAAAACCAAGAGGAGTGTCCCGCACCTCGCCCGGACGTGGAACACCGGGGCCTCACCCTGGAGCCAGGCCTGGGGGAGGGGCTCGCAGGCCCTGGCCTGGTGGCCAGGCCTTGACCCGTGGGGCCTGGCCGGGCCCAGCCCGAAGAAGCAACACAGGGGCTCCCCCCTGCAGACCCACCACCTGCTGAGGCAAGCATAAGGGTCCGGTGCCATGTGATTTGGGCAGTGGTCGAGGGTGGGTGTCAGGGCGACCTGGTCTCCGCCATCCAAATCTGGTTCTTGGGACATGGAATGTCATTTCTCCGGTGGGGAGGGAGCCCGAGCTTGTGGAAGAGGCGGAGACATTCTGACTAGATGTAGTCGGACTCACCTCAACCCACATTTTGGGCTCTGGAACCAAATTCTTTGAGAGGGGCTGGACCTTGTTCTACTCTGGAGTAACTTGGGTTTTAAAATGGACAGTAATTTTAAGTTGGATCGGCAAACCAGTGCATTGTCCAGCACCATCTTTTTGTACAAGAGGCGCCTAGCTATGTCAAGTCTTTTCTTGCACGTAAGCACTTTGAAACAGCGATCCATGCTTTTATCACTTCACGGCTGGACTACTGTAACACACTTTATTTTGGAGTAACTCAGTCCTCTCTTGCACGTCTCCAACCTGTTCAAAATGCTGCAGCCCGTCTCTTGGTTGGAGCGTGCAAGATGGATCACATATCTCCTATTTTAGCATCGCTCCACTGGCTACCGGTGCATTTTAGAGTCCATTCTAAGATTCCTTGGTTTTTAAATCTTTAAATGGTCTCGCCCCTCCTATCTTCATGAACTGCTCTCTCCATAAGCTCCCGCTCGGTACCTCAGGTCAGCTGACCTTGTTCTCCTCGAGGCACCGAGGTCTAAGCTAAAATGCAGAGGGGATGGTGCCTTTTATTCAGCAGCACCTAAACTGTGGAAGGCGCAGCCCCTGTGCGTCCGCCAAGCCCAGTCACTGTCCACTTTTAAAACTCATTTGTATTCCTTGGCTTTGAACCCAGTCTAAGATTCTGCACCTGTTTTATTGTGCTGTAAAGTTTTCATTGTTTCATCCATCCATCCATTTTCCACCGCTTATCCGGGTACGGGTCGCGGGGGCAGCAGCTTCAGTAGGGAAGTCCAGACTTCCCGGTCCCCAGAAACCTCTTCCAGCTCCATCGGGAGGACACCAAGGCGTTCCCAGTCCAGCTGTGAGACATAGTCCCTCTAGCGTGTCCTTGGTCTTCCCGGGGGCCTTCTCCCGACTGGGCATGCCCGAAACACCTCACCAGGGAAGCGCCCGGGAGGCATCCGGACTAGATGCCCGAGCCACCTCAACTGGCTCCTCTCAATGTGAAGGAGCAGCGGCTCTACTCTGAGCTCCTCCCGGATGGCCGAGCTCCTNAGTTGAGTTGAGTTAGTGGAAGTTGATATCGTTCCTGATTGTAGATGAAATTCTCATCCTTATAGCATCTGGTGTTGAAAGTTTCACAACTTTTTAGACCAACAAATGCGATTCTGCCATCGTTTCCAAGCTCTGTAACGAGTACATAAACTCCATTTTCCCCTACTGAGTCGCTGAGCAAGTCGAACATTCCACTTATATTGACAGATGACGCGCCTCCACACCCCTCCCCCTTCCAAGCCCATTCTTTGCAATGTGGGCGGAGTCAAAAGAAAACAGGACACATACAGACACATATGGAAATAGTTCATGAATAGTTATTATTCGGAAAAACAGATTTTGAAAAAAGGAAAGTCCCATCCTTTTTTTTCCTGGTATTTTAGTATTTCTCAGCATTACATTTCTATGACCTCATTGACGTTTGACACTTTGTATCTTTAACACTGACATGTTTTGAGTAACTATACTCTAGTACTTGCTCTCACTCGTCCATGCTGCAATTTAGGTGTTTTTACAACAACTTCAGTGTTCAACCACAACTTCAGTGTTTTTTGCTGCTTCTGCAACCAGGTTCTCCACACGGGCTGTCAGATTCTGCATGAGGACATGTTGTGAGTAACTACTTTAAAACTTCTGATCAATTTTTGCAAATAAAGCCTCCATGGGAGTTTTTTTAACCACAACTTCAGTGTTTTTTGCTGAGTTCAGGTCTGGTTGGATTTGGTGATGAATGTAGATCCGGTTAGTTGCTGACATCAAGTAAAGTAAGTAAAACAACATGCGTTCAAAAAAGTAAGTTCATTTGCATGAGCGCTAACGACTTTTTGTGTATGTGATGAAGATGTGGGGACTTATGGTGCTTTTCCTCTTTTCTGACCTATAAATGTTTACAATGTATTAATGCATTATTATGTTAAGCGATGCCAACGCGTCACAAACTGAGGTTTGAGCATTTGGAAATCAGCTCTGAAAGCACTTTTGGAAGGCTCTACAGAGTTTTTTAGTTCCACGACTTTCTTTTATGGGCATGCCCAGGTACATGATTGTCAAGAACTTCACCGTATTCTTAGCACATTGAGCAATGGTTCCCGGGAAATGTTTGTTCTGGTGTGAGGGAAAGCTAAGTTTGTTTAGGGTTCTTAAAGTGGCAAGCATCAGGCAGAAGGGGTTGGAGTTGCTGATTCCATGCCATCTGTCAACGGCACTTCACACCGGACTGTTTTGTAAACATGGACCATTACGAAACTGGACCATCCACCAAACTATTGCTGAAGTCTGACACCTTTCCAGCGTTATTTTGTGGTGTTGAAGAGTCTGAAGAGTGTGCATACCGGGAGTGGAGGGAGCGCAAATTACCGCCTCACCCATGTCTGGAGCTGCTAATAGCTGTTAAAAGTCCACAACTTAAAAAGATGAATCTTCATTTACTATGGAAGTGAGGAGTGCTTGGGAGTGTGACTAGTGAGACCAGATTTAGGTGGAACAGATGCACTACAGCTGAAGTAGAGGCCACTTGTGCCAACTTGAATGATACAATTTTATTGCATACAAGGAATTTCAAACATCTGATAGCATATTTTGGAATAATAAGCCTTCAAAAGGCTACATGACAATGACCAAAAATGCGCAAATAAACACATGTCGAAAAATAATAACAATGACGGTTTCCAAGTCACAAGGTCATAGTTTTTAACCAAAAAATAACACCCCCTCCGGCGCATAGCATGTTAACAATGGTGCTTTCAAAGACCCAAAAAATGACAGCTACTGATACCGCCCTGGTATCGATACTATAATGGCTCGATGAGGAAGCCTCTGAAAATGGAGTCACGTTTTCCCTTACGGTGGGGAACCCAAAAGCAATTCACTTTGTCTCCCTTCTCCAGTTCTATCACGAGGTTACCGCCCATCGTGCACGGGCTTTCTTTGATGTAGTAATAAAAGCCACTTATCCGAACGCCGTTCTTATTCATCCACATGTCAGTGATCTTGTCATCATACAGGACTGCCTCATATGTGAAGTAGTAGAGACCCTTGACGGGGGCTATGAAGGCTGCAGGAAAATGATCACACCTTTGTTAGCGCCCCCCAGTGGTGCGGGTCCAAGAGCTAAGGAGCTATGAAAAATGCTGCGCTAGTGACACGTACTTCTGCTGTGTAGGTCATAGCCGTCACCCACGTTGGTGTACACTTCAGCAACATAGCTGTCTTGGTTCCAGGCATTTTTCCTTGAGAATCCCACCTTACGATTGGCTGCAGGATAACATGTGAGGTGTCAGGTCATCTGTCAACTCCACTCATATGACCTTTGGTCTTTTTGACTAACCTGCCCCTGCGACCAGCTGGTTCACACGTTCTCTCAGAGCCTGCAGGAGGACACATTGCGGATAACTACAGTATAGTCTAGCAGTCGCTACAGTGTCCACGTGTTTTTACCTTATCATCATTTTCCAGCGCGCCCACACGTTCTTGCAGATCCTGCAGAG
The DNA here is from genome assembly GCA_024372805.1 of Oostethus manadensis. Taxonomy (NCBI): domain Eukaryota; kingdom Metazoa; phylum Chordata; class Actinopteri; order Syngnathiformes; family Syngnathidae; genus Oostethus; species Oostethus manadensis. The sequence continues at coordinate 396,287 of QODF01000153.1, forward strand.
GACAGGTTGTGAGGAGAGCATGTCGTGACTGTCTAGTCCATGTCTGCAAATAAACCTATGTGTTTTTACCGCAACTTCGGTGGTTTTTGCTGCTTCTGCCACCAGGTTGTCCACGCGTGATGTCAACTTCTGAAGTAGGACACATGTGAGTAACTATACTTTAGTACTTCTGTTCTGTCTGTAAAAAAAGTATCCATGTTTTTTTGTTTTTTTTACCACAACTTGAGCGATGGTTGCTGCTTCTGCGACCAGGTTGTCCACCCTTGCTGTCAGAGCCTGCAGGAGGAATGGTTGTGAGTAACCATAACTAAACTCTAGTACGTGCTCTCGCCCATTCATGTTGCAAATAAAGTATTCATGTTTTTACCGCAACTTCAGTGGTTTTTGGTGCTTCTGCGACCAGGTTGTCCACCCGGGCTGTCAAATTCTGCAGAAAGACATGTTGTGACTAACTGTTCTCTAGTACTCGGCTCTCGCCCTTCCATGTTGCAAATAAATTAGGTGTGTTTTTCTACAAACCTTACTGTTTTTGGCCACTTCTGCGACCAGGTTGTCCACGCGGGCTGTCAAATTCTGCAGAAAGACATGTTGTGACTAACTGTTCTCTAGTACTCGGCTCTCGCCCTTCCATGTTGCAAATAAATTAGGTGTGTTTTTCTACAAACCTTACTGTTTTTGGCCACTTCTGCGACCAGGGTGTCCACGCGGGCTGTCAAATTCTACAGAAACACATGTTGTGAGTAACTAGTACTCGCTACCGCCCATCCATGTTGAAAATTATTCATGTTTTTACCGCAACTTCAGTGGTGTTTGCTGCTTCTGCGGCCAGCTTGTCCACACGTGCTGTCAAATTCTGCAAAAAGGCATGTTGTGAGTAACGATACTCTACTACTCACTCTTGCCCGCCTAGGTTGCAAATAAATGATGTGTGTTTTTACTGCAACTTCATTGGTTTTTGCTGCTTCTGTGACCAGGTTGTCCACACGTGCTGTCAAATTCTGCAGAAAGACATGCTGTCAGTAGCTATACTCTAATACGTGCTCTCACCCATCCATGTTGCAAATCATCCATGTGTTTTTACCGCAACTTGCGTGTTTTTTGCTGCTTCTGCAGCCAGCTTGTTCACACGTGCTGTCAGAGCCTGCAGGAGGACACGTGAGCATCTATGGTTATGAGCACTTGCTTGTCGTTGTATGCAAACATTTTTTACGATATTATCCTTTTTCAGCTCGCCCACCAAACATTCTTGCAGATTGTACTCTAGTATTCTAGTACTCGCTTGTCCGTGTTTGTGAATCAAGTGTCCACGTGGTGGTTTTACCTTAACTTCAGTGTTTTTTGCTGCTTTTGAGACCAGCCTGTTTACGCGTGCGTTCATAGCCTGCAGGAGGACATGTGTGTGATGGTCCAGTAGTCCCCTTTTTGATGTCTGCAATAAAGTATCAATGTGTGTTTTACCTTAAATTCAGTGGTCTTTGCTGCTTCTGTGTTCAGCTTGTTCACATGTTCTTTCAGAGCCTGTAGGAGGACGTGTTGTGAGTAACTATACTCTAGTATAGTCTCTAGTAGAGTATGCAATAAGATAGTTTGGGTAACTATACCCTAGTACTCGCTCATCCTTGTATACACACAAGTGCCCATGTGTTTTTACCTCATCATCGTTCTCCAGCTTGCCCACACGTTCTTGCAAACTCTGCAGGACATGTTGTGTTAAAACTACAGTATACTTGCTTGCCCATGTCTGCAAATCCGTGTTTTACCTCAACTTCAGCGGTTTTTGCTGCTTCGGAGACTAGCCTGTTCACTCGTGCTTTCAGAGCCTCGTAGGAGGACATGTTGTGAGTAACCATACTCTAGTATTCACTTGTGCATGTATGCAAATGTATCATGTACATATTTCCCATTTTGCACTTTTTGTCACTGTGGCAGGCTCGAGCATAAGCAGTAAGCCTGTTCACATTTCCCAAACACACCATTCACTAGTCAGACACTTTGGTTTTGTATTTTCTTTTGTTTTGTTTCTATCCAAACTGGAAAAAACCATAGAAGATGTTTGAGTGAAAAAAAATCTGCCAAGGCAAATGTATATTCTACCAGTCTTAGAAAATGGATTTTCATTCCATGGCTAGCTAGCTACACAGGGACTGCTGCTCACTTAATTGTCAATCATGGTCATGGTCAAATCAAGTATCCATGTGTATATATTTGGGTTTTTCTGTGCCCTCCTTTTCCTGTGTCCTTATGTGTTTTTACCTGAACGTCCTTGGCTTTTGCTGTTTCTGCGCCCAGGTTGTCCACATGTGCTTGCAAATTCTGCAGGAGGACTTAATGTGAGCCATTTATACTTGCTGTCTTAAGTATACATGTTTTACCTTCAGTCTAGTTTCTGGGGCGTCCTTTTCCTGCTGGTTCATATGTGCGGTCAGACCCTGCAGGAAAGTGTAGGTGAAAGGGTCCATGTGTGTTCTTGTCAAAACATCCATGAGGATTGCCGCTTGTTGATCCAGCTCCTTCACGTGGGCTCTCAGATTCTGCAGTAGGAGTTGTGAGTAATGTAGTACTGACTTGTTTATGTATGCACATACACAACAAGTCTGCTACATTCAACAAAGCAGATGACATGTTCAAAGGCATCAGGGCTTAATCAAGGGCTTAATTTGCGTGTAGTTGGGGTGGGGGGGATTATAAAACCGGGTGGTGTTGGACTTTCATGACTTTTATTGGCAAATATGCATGTGTTTTTACCACAACTTCCGTGGCTTTTGCTGCTTCTGCTACCAGCTTGTCCACACGTGCTGTCAGATCCTGCAGGAGGACACACAAGTAACTTATTTTTTTATCCTTCCTGTCCTTGTCTGCAAATAAAAAGTTAATGTGTTACTACCACAACACTGGTGTTTTTTCCTGCTTCAACATCCAGATTCTCCACACGTTCTTGCAGAATCTGCAGGACATATGAGAACATGTTGAGTAATACCTATTTCCTGTCAATGTCTACAGTTGAAGTATCCAAGTGTTTTTACCGAAACGTCGATGGTTTTTGCTGACTCTGTGACCAGATTGTCCACACGTGCTGTCAAATTCTGCAGAAAGACATGTTGTGAGTATTTATACTCTAGTACGCGCACTCACTCATCCGTGTTACAAACTATCCATTTTTTTACCGCAAATTCAGTGTTTTTTGTTGTTTCTGCGATCAGGTTGTCCACACGTGTTTTCAGATTCTGCAGCAGGACATTTTGTGAGTATCTATCTAGTACAGGGGTTCTCAAACTCGTGCCATGGAGGGCCAAGACCCTGCAGGGTTGTTTTTTTTTTCAGCCGGTCACAACAACAGGTCATTTTAATGATCGACACCTCCTTCAATTTGAGGGAAGAAGTTCATCAATTAAAGCGCCTGCTTTAGTAACCGGCTGGAAAGAAAACCTGCAGCGTCTCGGGCATTCATGGCACGAGTTTGAAAGCCCTGATCTGTCCATGTCAGCATATATAGTGACCATGTGCAGTTACCGCAACTTCAGTGGTTTTTGCTGCTTCTGTAACCAGATTGTTCACACGTTCTTGCAGATTCTGCAGGGGGACACGGTGTGAGTAACTAGTACTTTGTCTCTGTCTGCAAATGTGTGTTTTTACCACAACTTGGGTGATGTTTGCTGCTTCTGCGACCAGCTTCTGCAGGACATGTTGTGAGTTATTATCCTCTAGTACTTGCTCTTTAACGTATGTAAATAAAGTATCCATGTATATTTTTACCTTAAGTTCATTGATGTCCTGCACAAGGCTGTCCATGCGTGTTGTGACTATCTGCAGGACCTGTTCTGGGGTCAGTGTTCTGAGTGTTTTTACCTCAGTGTCTGTGTTATTTTCGGCAGAATCCAAATGCCATGTGCATGCAATTGGGATCAAGATGAGTGAAATGATGAAGAAGAAGGATGGGTGGGTGGTGTTTTCTGGCTTCTTCCGCGCTTGGCGGGCTTTTACTTTCCTCTGCATGTTACAAGTTCTTCTGTGATCTGAAATGGGAAGATTGTAGAAGGTCCTTTGTCAATAATTATTCTAAATTTGTATAAACTTGTCTAAAGCCACCACGGGTAAACTCACATGCAAACGCCACACATCTTGTAAATCTACTGATTCTGGCCAACATGCTAACCACTTGTAGAATCTTATTTAATGTCAGAAGACATTGCGTGTGAATGCGTGGTGCTGAATGAACAGAGAATGCAGGACAAAACAGAAGGAATTGAAGCAAAAGAGGCAAAGTCAGGTCAAAACGGCGCGGAAACGAGCCAAATTTTAAAAGGGGATGTATGAATGATACCTAGCATGATACCAAAAAGCATTCAGATAAACTGCAAGGCAGACAAACAAGCATTCACACTCGCATTCATACCTATGGACAATTTAGAGCCGCCAATTAACCCAACATGCATGTTTTTGGGAACTGGAGTACCCGGGGAAAACCCATGCATGCATAGGGAGAATGTGCAAACGCCACACAGAGATGCCCAACAGAGATTCAAACTGTCTGCATATGTTAATTAGGAAAAAATGCTACCAGCATGCCAGCGCTAACATGCTAACACCTAACCTAATAGCATTCATTCATTCATTCATGTTGGCTTCTATGCAGACATGCAAACCATGCATGGTAGTGTCTTCGTATTTTAATACTCATAAAAATAAACAAATGCTACTATGCTAACATTAGGATGCTAGCAGTCATTTTGACTTTACTCAAACCTTGACCACCAAACGATGGAGGTTTCCCAGTAAAAAAAGAGTCCCATTTGGCTCCCAACGACACGGGACGGCTCTTGTTCATTCATTCATTCATTCATTTTCTATACCGCTTATCCTCATTAGGGTCACGGGGATGCTGGAGCCTATCCCAGCAGACTTTGGGCGAGAGGCGGGGTACACCCTGGACTGGTCGCCGGCTCTTGTTCATTTCAAATAGCCGGCTCTCAGAGCCGATTTGTTCCTCATCGACAAATCACTACATGCAGATTTAGGAGTGGTACCCGAGGGAAGAAAATGCCCACACCGTATGACGCAGACCAAAACTGTTTGCAAAAAAAAACATTCTGTCTTGGCTGAGGTCCCAAGGGATTGAGAAATATGGAACTTTGGAAAAATTCCCTATCCATTTTCAGTGGGAAAAAAAAGTCTCCCACTGAAAATGGGAAAAAAAATTGTGGCTTTTTTGGAAAAAATGAAATGGTTGCACACCATTCCCGAAAAACCTGAACGATGGGTCGAACTTGTTGACAAAGGAAGGAGTTAGAAGACAAAAGACAGCGGAATAAGAATAATAAAGGAAGAAATGGTGTGAAAGAGTGTGAATGCATAGACACAATTACACATCATTACTGAAATAAAAATAACCAAATGTGTTGAAAGCAACACAAAAATATCACGGAGAATAAAATAAAAAATGAAATCAATAAATACGGAAATAATGGAAAATTGAAAAATGGAATAGTCAAACGATTCCATACAATCCTCAGCTTCACGTCAAAAATAATATTTGTAAATTATGATTTTCTTTTTATGAGCTAATTTATCATGTCCAGCCAAGAATACATGCAATAATAATCATTTCTTACCAGTTGGATGGATCAGCATTTGCCGGGCCCAGGTCTTCTATAACCTCCAAACACACCTTCGGTCATACCAACCATACACATCAAGCGAGCGTGTCATAAGGTCACTAGCATCATCACCCTCACGAGTCAGAAAAGATACAGTCTGTGTCAAGTGGCATCATTATCATCATAAGCACGCCGAGTAAATAAAGGACAATAAAAAACTTCACCGCTTCTTCCTTCGTGTCCAAGTAGCTCAAACAGTCATGGAAGTAGGACACCGCTGCTTCAGACCTGACTCGATTCCTCTCCTCTGGGATAGGACCTCGCTCACCTCAGCTTACAGAAATAAAAAAAGGCAAATTACGTGATCCGTTTGGCAGAGGTGTTTTTGTGGGCGTGGCGGCCGTTGACTCCATCATCACATGTCCGTCCACAAGGACAAATCTTTGCAACATGGTTTGCGTCTTTGGGAATGGGGCCGAAGCCCTGTTATCTGTTTAATAACCACAAGTTGCCCTGAGATGAAAGTAACTAAATGAATGAACAATGAATACAACCACACACGCACACGCACACAATGTACAGTCCAAGGCTCCAACATTCTTTTACAACATTCCACAAGTCATCAACATTTCTTGCTTTTGCTCCACCAACAGCATTTTTGATGTCACCCCACAAGTTCTCCATTGGATGAAGGTCCGGGATTGGGCTGGCCCCTCCATAACATTCATTTTGTTGGTTTGGACCCAAGACTTTGCTGGTTTCCTAGTGTGTTTGGGGTGATTGTCTTGGTGAAACTGCCATTTCAAGGGCATGCCCTCTTCAGCATAAGGCAACATGACCTCTTCAAGTATTCTGACATATGCAAACTGATCCATGATCCCTGCTATGGGATAAATAGGCCCAGCACCATAGTATCATGATCATGCTCATATCATGATGCTTCACTGTCTTCACTGTGTACTGTGGCTTCAATTCTCTTTAGGCCAGTTGATGCGTTCTTCGGCAAATCGTAACCTCTTCTGCACATGCACTTTCTTTTAACAAAGGGACTTGGCGGGGTATTCTTGTTCTGTAAATAGATAAGCTTCACACAGACATCTTCTAACTGTCACAGTACTTGCGGGTAAATCCAGACTGTCTTTGATCATCGTGGAGCTGATCATCGACTGAGCCTTTGCCATTCTGGTTATTCTTCCATCCATTTTGAAAGTTGTCTTCCGTTTTGTGCCACGTGTCTCTGGTTTTGCTCTCCATTTTAAGGCATTGGAGATCAATGGGGGGCATGACAAAAAAACAACTGAGAACCGCTGGTGACTTTGACATTGTCAATTCAATTCTAATGATTTCTTTAGCACCAAATGACAAAAGCAGATATCCGACCCCACAAGAGCAAGCGCTTGGCGACGGAGGCAAGGAAGAACGCTTGAACAGAACCAAGGGCCTGTAGGGCGGCTGTCTGTCTCAACCGTTTGGGTTGAGATAGAAAAGTAGAGCAGAGCGACAAATGGTAGCTCGAGCCAGAAGTCCATATTAGTCCAGGGAACACGGAGGAGTGTCTCTGGTACATATCAGGAGTCCGTTCTATCGCTATGCCTCGGCAGAAAGCTACACAGCCCCCCGGATTGAGTCGGGGAGATGGTTCCATAACACCCTGATACGTAAAGGCTGTACTTGCCATTCTACTAATTCTAGAAGTGGCAAGTAAGTGTAAATACTGGGAGAAAAAATGCTAAGCTACATAGAACTTTGTGAAAAAGTGATTTTAGGCTCATGCTAATAAGTGGTTGGGTCACAATTAGCAGCAACAACTGCAATCAAGCGTTTTTGATAACTTATAAGGAGTCTCTTACAGGGCTGGGGAGGAATTTTGCAGAATTGTTGTCATTCGGTCACATTGGAGGCTTTTCCAGCATGAAGCACCCTTTTAAGGTCATGCCCCAGCATCTCAGTAGGATTCAGGTCAGACTCCAAAGTCTTCATTCATTTTCCACTGCCCATGCATGACAAAGTCCCGATATTCAACGTGACCCAGAGAGGTATTGTACAAGGTCATCCACTCATATCCGTCCTTTATCCGCAGCATGTGATAGTCGTTCAAGTTTTAAAACAATAGCAGCTGAATAATTAACAGCTATTTAATAGCACAATCGGGGGGACGGTGTAGAGGCCAGTCCTTCTAGCCCAGTCCTTACTAAAAACCTGACGCAAATGGCGGTATTCAGTTGGCACGCTAAAAAAAGGAATGGTCTCAGAATTCTGTTTGGGAGTGGACATACTAGGTATCACAAAATCCAAACAGTTAGAAGAATGAATGACAGAATGGAATGAACCAAGTGGTCTCAGGATGGTTACCAGACAGCTTTAAGGAAAGATAGATATGGTAATAACAAAAACGTGTTCAGGGTAGCGCCCCCCGTCATAACACCAGGCCCCCCAGTGTGAAAACCACCGCCTGGGGCAGAGTGTAGCAGTACAAACACAAGTTATTTTTCTTTCAATCGGCCCCCGGCGTTCTTGTTTCGTGGTGGTCTGGACATGTGACCTGGATAAGACCATTGTTGCCTGCGGGTGAAAAGTGAAGCTTGCACGATCTCATGATCTCCTTTTTAAGTCCGTCTTCACTGGAAGTTGAATTTGTACAAACATTTTTGCTGGCTATATTTGAAGTAGCTTCAGAATAATATGTTAGTCTTTTGCATGAATGCTTGTATTTGGTGTGGATGAAAATATTTAAACCAGGGGTGTCCGAACTTCCTCCCTCGAGGGCCACACCCAGAAAAATGAAAAGCTGCGAGAACCTTTGATATTTTGTAAAGCAGCGTTTGTAGCGTAGATAAGCTAGGAAGCGGGAGTGACCCTCGTGCAAGTCACAAGTAAGCACCAATCTTTATGAAACCAAGCGAGTCAAGTCGAGTCACCGCTTTTCGACTGCAAGTTGATCAAGTCATACACGTTGCAGGAGTTACAGACTTTTTTAATTGCATATTTGACAACAACAATCTTGTAGGCCAAACAGAAAAGTTGTGTCGAGGGAAAATTTTGGCATAGTTCTTCTGTGGGGAGGGGAACTTCCCTCGGACTTCAGACAAGCTTTTATTTACGGGACAACAAAACACAGCAGTTGGGCACAAGCAGGTTAGCACGGGCTAGCATCATCTCACCGCTACACTCTACACTCTAATACCCCGCCCCTCCGCACCGACTCCCCGGTTTATAGCGGTCTCAGGCAATGCCTAGAAAATAAACGCTTTTACGCTTTTACTCTTGTAACTTGACAATCTTTTCTCATAAATATACAACAATATTGTCGTCAATTTACAACTTCATTCTCAAAATTGGGATGATTTTAAAAGCTTCATTTAACGGGCATTCCCAGAGAGGGCTCTAAACCCGGGGCCTTGTGTGAGCCTTGACCTGGGTCAAAGGTTAAATGACCTTGTTTTTTGGAACGTTTGTCAAGCAAGCCCTAAAAATTGCCTCGAGTCAAGTCATGTGACTCGAGTCTCCCATCTCTGGTGAATAATCTTTGTAAACGTCCTTCTAGTAATACGATGACTCTAATGCATTTTTCCCGGACCCAGCTGCTCTTTGAGGTGTTCCTGCAGCCCGCTGGTCACACGTCCGCTGGCTCACGACGTAGATGCGCATCTCAGCCGGCCGCAGCAGGAGCTCCAAGGCATTTGCTTGGAAGTAAGGAGCGGGAGGAGTAGAAGACTTACCGGTGGATCTACGCTCCTACCCTCACCTATGCTCATGAGCTTTGGGTAGTGACCGAAAGGACAAGCGGCCGAAATGAGGGTGGCTGGGCTCTCCCTTAGAGATAAGGTGAGAAGCACCGTCATCCGGGAGAGACTCGGAGGAGAACCGCAGCTCCTCCGCATCGAGAGGAGCCGGATGAGGTGGCTCGGGCATCTGGTTAGGATGCCTCCCGGACGCCTCCCTGGGGAGGTGTTCAGGGCACGCCTGACCAGTAGGAGACCTCAGGGAAGACCCAGGACACGTTGGAGAGACTATGTCTCTCAGCTGGCCTGGGAACGCCTAAGGATCAGCTAGACGTAGGGCCGGGGGAGGGAAGTCTGGGCTTCCCTGCTTAGGCTGCTGCCCCCGCAACCCGACCTCGGATAAGCGGGAGGAACCGGATGGATGGATGGCACTGGGTCACTTTGGGTATCTTATGCCATTTGGCCCACAAATGTGTCAGCCGTTTTTCATAGTCTCTTAATGACTGAATCAATCTTGAGCCGCCACATCTTCCTTGTCCTCCAGCGACTGTTGGACAACATCAGGGCCGAGAAATGTGAATACTATTCCTCCTCCGTTTGGAAGGAGGGCAAGCTACGCCCTGACCCTGCCGAGGTCGATTGACCTTCTGGTACAAGGAGGCGCTTCCAGAGGTTCTTAGTTTGCTCATTTTTGTAGCCGTTTGATTTGGCACTTCAGCAGCAGAGCTCGCATCCACGGAGGTACCATTAGTTCAGACCCCGGACGCTGAGACAGCTTTTTTTTCATTCAAATTATTTACCAGCGCTTACTCACCCTAACCGCGCTTAGCGCTTTTGTCGATGTTCTCGGATACAGGAGTGGTGAACGGTCCTTTCCCAGCAACACCTCCACCCATGTCCATTCTTCTCACGTCTCCTCACCTCACCACTGCTGTGGGGAATAAGGAGCTTCTGCCATAGTTCTTGCACCGCGGGTCTCCAGATGATAAAAACCTTGTCTACATCAGGACAGCCCAAAGACTAAACTCCCAGCAGGCATGTTGGTCCCAGGTGGTTTGGGCGCTCCAGGGGGAGGTGGAGAAAAAGGTGTCTGCTGATGTGGAGGTTGTCCTCGTAGACAAGCTGTTTGTGGCAGTAGTGAGGACACTCATCCATTGTAGTTAGACGCATCCGGTTGGCGGTCGCTCTTAGGTTTTGGTGGCCTTCGATGACCACCGACGTCCAGGAGTTTGTCTTCCCACCGTCCGCCTGCTGGGTTCCCGTGGCCGCTCCCCATCCCTCCACACCCTTGGTCAAACATTGCACTGAACCTCCCGCCTTCTCGAAGATGGCGCACTCCATCGCCCCGCCCAAGCTGCCGTGGTCCTCGGAGCGGACCCATCAGGACTTCCCAGCCTATCTTTGCTGTTAGTCACCGACACCCTTCTTCTCGGTCCTTCTAACCCCCCTGGCTGGAGTCCCCACAACTCATCTGTCGTCTCTGCCACAGGAATGTCGGGACGACATTGTTCGCCGTTCGCTTCTGGCCCCAAACGTTTGAAAAGGAGACAATTAGAAAATAATAAAACAGTCATAGAGTGAAAATCTTTATTAAGTGTTGATATGTTCTTAAAGGAATTTCTTAAATGTGTCGTAAGATAACTCCTTCTTTCCATTTATGTTCATTATATATATATTACTATCATCTATTTACACAAAACAGGTGAAGTAAGTCCATTTCATCGCCACATACTAGATGGGAGTACATCCTTTTACCCTGTTTGGACTTAGCAGTTAGCTCAGGAGGGAAGAGAAACACAAGACACACATTTAGGATACACAGCAGGACGTGTGTGTGTGTGTGCGTGTGCGTGTGTGTGTGTGTGTGTGCGCCAGTGACATTTTGCATCACCAGCAAGCTACTGCACGCACGCCATGAGCCACGTGCGCATTCACACAGCAGCTACGGTCCTGCAACAGGCAGCCCTCCGACGCCGTCACGGATGCTGGGAAGGAGCAAACTGATGCTGACTTCCCTTTTGAAGTCCTACAACAGGGGTGCCCAAAGTGTGGCCGAAGACTGTTTTTTATTGTCCCATGGCACATTGTCAATATAGAATTTAAACAAAAACAAAAAAAAGCAAAAGTGGAAAAAAATGCTCATAACAACAAAAGTTGGAATTAAAAAAACTGAAATTGAAAAGAAATATGACGTTTTAGTAGCAAACATTTTAAGTCTTTTTACCAGAATAACATCTAAAGACAGTACATGAAGTCATATTTACGGAACATTTACGAGAAGAAAGTTGATATTGTTGGAAAATTCAACATTTTACGAGAATAAAGTCAAAATGTTAAGTTTTATTCGACAACAGTCTCGTAATAATTAGGCCTTTCAACTGATTAAAATATTTAATTGCGATTAATCACATGTTGTCCTTGTTAATTCATAATTAATTCCATTTAATCACAGACAGAAATAAGTCATATTGACAAAATAATCAACTCGATCGCTACGATGTAGCTACGTTTAACTGATGATCGTTCTAGCGCTGCTAATGCTAGCACTGCTAATGCTAGCGCTGCTAATGCTAGCACTGCTAATGCTAGCGCTGCTAATGCTAGCGCTGCTAGCTCTTCGGCTACAGTCACAAATTCCCTAAATAACTGTCCTCGGCCGCTCGTAGCCAAATTTTCTCTCTCATGTAAAAAAACGCTTGTAAGTTGGGACGCCGCTGCATAAAGAACAATAAAAATACCGCCCGTGTAGTTCGTGACAACTCGGATCAGAGTGACGGTAGATGCAAATAACTTTGGTACGTAATACTTTTTGTTTCTCAGTATTTGCTGCGGCTTCAGGCTCCATTGTCACAGCTACTTCCTTAAACTACGGCGTGGGCTGGGGGCCAAACAGGACTCGTGCATCGCGCCTCCAAAAAGCAACAAAAGTACACATTCAATTTGACAGCGCTAGCAATAACATAAGGAAAAATGGGGTCATATTTGTAACATAGACTTGGATATTGGAGATAATAGACGCCATTTTTGTTGAAAAGCGACCAGTCCAAGGTGTACCCCGCCTCTCATCCCGAGTCAGCTGGGGTAGGCTCCAGCGTGCTCCCGCGGCCGCGGATGGGTGTATATTGCGAAAAAGGACATTTACAAGAGGAGAGTTGAAAAGTGTAGAAAATGAAAAACCGACACAACAGCAAAAATAGGGGAAAAAATCCTTGGCCGTTGGTGGAAAAAGTTTGGACACCCCTGTCCTAGAAGCATAAGCTGTATTTTATGTACACCCTTAAGCTAGACACTTGGGACGTGTCGGCGTCCGGCCTTCCATACGTAGTTATGAACACAACAGATTTACTGTAGCACGATTCCGAGCTCGGAAGTTGAAGAAGAGTGGAGCTGGTGGAGCATTTGTACATGTGTGGATGGCGCGTGCTGTACATGTCCTAGTGCTCAGTCCATACTTGTCGTTTCGGTAACAGTCTATGCCCCGGCCGCGGTCTACCTGTGCAAAGGCGGTTCCCGGTACCGGCAGTATATGACGGGCTCTAAGCGCGGAGATGACGTGAGGGGCTGCAAGCAAACAGGAAAAATGGGGGGTTCTTCTTTTTGTTGGTGGGGCTGCTTGGGATTCTCCTCTCTTCTCCTCCTTTAGGCTGATGTTGGGTTGGGGTCAGGGTTCCTTGCGGAAACACTGAGCAGAGAAGCCTGGGGATGTGACGAATAGACACTGTTAGCAATTAAAACACAAGTCCTTCATTCACCGTGGGTGGGCTCGAGCCTATCCCAGCTGAATACCACGGAGCGTTGGTACCTCGTCACCAAATAGCTCCCAGTAAATCAGATGAAACGTAGGAAAAACGAAACAACTGACCTAAACACTCAAAAGTATTAGGAAAAAGACCTTTTAATGTAGATGCAGAAAACAATGCAAAATACAGAAATCCGTTGTTTGTCATGGTTAACTGCTTCCAGACCCAACCATGACTACTGCAAAGCAGGATTCCCCATTAATACGATTAATAAGTGCGTCATCTTTAAACTCGTTTTGCCCAAAATAGCAGACATGAGACAAAACAAGACATACTCAAGTGTGTTGCCATAAATGTGTTCACGGGGGGGGATGATTGGGTGGCGGACGGGAGGGGGCATCGGGGGTTCGGAGCTGCGCTTTGGCTTGGTGTGGGTTTCGGCCGCAAAAGTTGCCCGTGTAATGAATTACTGTGCATGTTGTGACATCATTCAAACATGCAAAAAAGCCTGTTGTTGCGCCAATCAAATCTGGTGCTTGTGTGTCTCACCGAAACTTGCAGCAACATTACTGACACCCAGTGACCAATGTCGAGTTGACTTGGACAGACTTTATTGATCCACAAGGAAAATTGCTTGTTTACAGTATCTCAGTTCTAGAAGAAAAACACACTTAAATAAAAAACTGCAATGAAATGTAAAGGCCTGCAGTGTTCGGGTTGAGAACAGAACCGGCGGAGCCTGTTGGAGAACGAGCTCCGCTAGTCACGGCTAAAGATTTTCAGCACATCAGTAAAACAAAACAAAACGACTAAAGTTTGGAATGTCTTTGGAGTAATTTCAAGAAGGGTGCAAGACTTGAGCAGAGGAAAGTAAGTAAACGTCATTACTTTGAAATGTTGTGCCTGCAGTGGTGAAAACTCGACGCACTTGCAATATAAACGAAAAAGCATATTTTTAATATAAACTCGCTCTCTTTGTCCTCACGTTTTTCTATTTTTTTTGTTTTAATTTTCCAAATAATTCCATTTTTTTCTTTTATAATCGCCACAAAGGTTGTTTTTTTAATACTATTTAATAATATTATAAACAATGACCCAGAATATTTTGAGTTTATGCCAATAAATATTTTTTTCTCTTACTATAATGACGTCATTTTTGCAGTGGTTGTTGTTTTTAATTTTCCAACTATTTCAACGTTCTTCTTGTAAAAGTATTTCCATATATTTTGACTTTATTTTTGTAACATCATAGCGTACNGTGGTTGTTGTTTTTAATTTTCCAACTATTTCAACGTTCTTCTTGTAAAAGTATTTCCATATATTTTGACTTTATTTTTGTAACATCATAGCGTACACAACCGCCTGCTCCAAAAGTACTTGTTTACTTTGTTTCTCATATTACGACTAAAGTATCTAAATTATGATTTTTGTCTTTCAATATTTCAACCCTACGCTTAAATAACTTTAAATTGTCCTCGTTTCTATTCATATTTTGACTTTATTCCTATAAAATTGAATATAAAATTATAATATAATATATGACACAGCATAAATATATATATATACGATATAATATAATATAATCTAATATATATAATACAATATAAAATTTGCTGTTGTTTTGCTATTGTTTTTTTAAATGTTTTGTTAAAATCTTTTCATAGAATGTGCCATTTTGGCTGGCCATAAATGGCCCCGGGCTGCACTTTGGACACCCGTGATTGAAGGCATTCACAAGAGGCTGTGAGGGTATGATGGTAGTATTCTACACTGGCCACTAGGTGTCAGTACTGTTCCACCAGATTTTGAACATGCTTTTACTGCAGATTTGAATGATCTCACAACAGGCACCATAATGACAACCGAATCATAATAACAGTCATCATCATCTTCATCATAACACAGGCTACCCGACTTCCTGTCCAATACATTCATAGCAACACACGAGTTATAGTTATGTCGGTGTTGTTATATCTACTACAGTAGCCCTGTGACTGACTGGCAACCAGTCCAGGGTGTGCCCCGCCTCTCGCTTAAAGCCAGCTGGGATAGGCTCCAGCATCCCCGCGAGCCCAATGAGGATAAGCGGCATAGAAATTGAATGAATGAATATCTAGCACAGCGTATTGGATCATACAAAGGTGGGTATCAGGTGACATATGATTGAATGTAATGTCACTCATAAGCATCCATCCATGCGTTTGCTATCCTCATTAGGGTCGCGGGATGTCACTCATAACGTCATTTATTATAAGTAAGCATCCTACTTTGCAGAAAGGGGATAAAGGAGGGCCAAGTATGAAAAGCACCTTTTCTTACTTCCCCATGTGTTTGTTTTCTTTAGGCGTTGCCTCCCTCTGAAAGACAGAAGCGGAGAGACGAGATGAAAATGCATCTGCAGCCTCTCAAGGTCATGCTATTAATAGACTCCCGCTCCCGCACGTTGCCAAAAGCGCCCTCCACGTTTTCTGCTTGTGTTACTCGCGCACACCAGCAGAGGACGCCGTGGTTGCGCGTCAGTAAAGCTCACGTGACTATAAATGCTTTGCGTCTTCATCATCGTCAGCCTCACCCTTGCTCTCCGCCAGCAGCTCCTCCGTCATGAGGCCGTCCTGCCGATTCCCGAGGACGAAGGCCAGGAAGGAGAGGATGAGGGCGTCCAGGATGCCCATGATGGCCAGTATGTAGGCCCAGCGCATGGAGCAGGCGCCCAGGCTGTACTTGTCCGTCTGCTCCCCGCACATCCGCCGGACCTCATCGCTATCCCAGCCGTCGGGGTAGATCATGCAACCCAGGACCAGACACACACCTGCAGGGAGAGAAGAGACGGGGCGAGGGGGTGAGGTGACCGGTTTTGGGGGAGCCGCGAAAGTCATGGACACGTATGCTCATGTATCAGGGGTGCCCGTTACGGCATTCGCGACGGCGGTGCGGGTTTGCTTACTTGGCATTTGATGTCAGTCACCTGACGTGAAGGCCCACCCCCTGCCCGATTCGTAAAGATCCAAATCTGATTGAAAAGCGTTTCTTTTCGGCCTACGCTTAGGGACTTTTTCTTGTTTTTCCTGTTTCTGGGCTAAATCGGGCCAATGACGGACCGAGCAGATTCAGCCCAAATAACAACGCCGACTTACGGTACTAGTGTCTGCACGCGCCTATCGGGGAATTCTGTAACTACCTTTGTTGCCAAACCGATTGGAAGGGTGAATTGGTGAATGATATCATCTGACATACCTGCCCCCAAACTGGGAATGTGAAGTACCAATCATTAGTACAGTGGTACCTTGACCTAGGAGTTTATTGGGTTCCCAGTCCTAGCTCGTAACTGGATTTACCCGTATGCCAGTACAAATTTCCCCATAAGAAATAAGGTGAAGGTCATTCGTTGGTTCCCGTGCCCTCAAACACACCATTTGTTTTTCGATCCTACGTTTTTCAATGACGTGTCTCCACACCCAATACCGTAGAAGAAAGGAGGGATTTGGTATTTGGCACACCAAATCATTCCATCCATCCGAGCATTTTCTACGCTGCTTATCCTCATTAGGGTCGTAAACGGAAGCAAACTCTGTACGGCGCCATTGTTGTGTGCGCCTGCACAGGGGCGGAGCTATGACGCAAGCTGGGGGCGTGACTATGGCGTTATGCAGACGCTAACGCGGTTTTAAAAGTGTTCCTTTACGGACCCCGATCACGCCGGCTTCATGTGGATGACGCGCGGGTTTGATGAAGTAATTGTGTGTTCCGGTCTCGGATCGTCTTCGTCTGGACGGGGCTTCAGAAGATGTTTGTACGCTCATACATCACATTTAACAGCTCGTATGTCGGAAAACGGCGTAGGTTCATGCGCTGGTAAGTCAAGGTATTACTGTTTTTAGATCAGAAGTTGTAAAGTCAGGGCCGCACGTTGGCTGAGTGGTTAGCACATTGGCCACACAGTCAGGAGATTTGGAAGACCTGGGTTCAAATCTCCGTTGGGCATCTCTGTGTGGAGTTTACATGTTAGGTTAATTGGTGACTCTAAATTGTCCGTAGGTGTGAATGTTTGTTTGTCTATACAAGCCCTGCCATTGGCTGGCGACCAGTCCAGGGTGTACCCTGCCTCCCGCCCAAAGTCTGCTGGGATAGGCTCCAGCATCCCCGCGACCCTAATGAGGATAAGCGCTATAGAAAATGAACGAATGAATGACGTTGCAAAGTTGAATGTTGACGAACTGTCTCGGGTGACCCTTTGAACTTCCTTCATACATCACACAGCCAGGAATTGTGGGTCCCATGCCGAAATCACGTTGTTCTACAAATAAAGAGTAGAAACAGATAACCATAAACACAACAGCATATTTAATCAAGGCTTACTGATGATTAAAGAACATTGTAGATGCGGTTGTGTAAAAGAGGGCTAGCACTACCCCCGAGGCGTCGCGATTCATTTGCACTTTCCATGTGTACATCATGCTCTCAGTGTGCCACGGAAGCTGACTGCACACCGCCGGCTTGTGACCACCTTTGGGCGGGGCGGACCTGTCAGCAGCCCCAGCCCCCAAATACCAGAAAACTCATTTAATAGTCATGACCTATTTTTTTAGGTCCCTTGGCTGTCAAGGGACAGTCCAGACTTTTACCACTAATTGAATCGGGAATTGAGAGTAGGACGATATCAGTTATCGGCAAAAAAGCCAATATGAGAAATCCATCCTTCCATCCAGTTTCTTCCGCTTATCCGAGGTCGGGTCACGGAGGCAGCAGCCTAAGCAGGGAAGTCCAGACTTCCATCTCCCCGGCCACTTCGTCCAGCTCTTCCTGGTGTCCCCAGGCAAGCTGAGAGATGTAGTCTCTCCAGCGTGTCCTGGGTCTTCCCTGAGACCTCCTACCGTTCGGACATGCCCTGAACACCTCCCCAGGAAGGCATTCGGGAGGCATCCTGACCAGATGCCCGAGCCACCTTAATCTGGCTCCTCTCAATGAGTAGGAGCAGCGGTTCTACTCCGAGTCTCTCCCGGACGACAGCCCTTCTCCCGATCTCTAAGCGAGAAAACAATGCAAAATACAATGCGGAGAAAACTCATTTCTCCCGCTTGTACCCGCCATCTTGCCTTCCGGTCACTACCCAAAGCTCATGACCGTAGGTGAGGGTAGGATCGTAAATCGAGAGCTTTGCTTTTCGGCTCAGCTCCCTCTTCACCACGACGGTCCGGTGCAGAGTCCGCATCACTGCAGACGGCGCCCCAATCCGCCTGTCCATCCCGCGTTCCATCCCTCCCTCACTCGAGAACAGGACCCCGAGGTTTTTAACCTCCTCCACCTGGGGCAGGACCTCATCCAACATCAGACATCCTGAGTGAAAATCCAACTGAGTGATGACGTCGACTTAAGTGCCACTTTTTACTAATAAAAGACCACAATGGTTCCGACCTTTGGCGACCTACATACGGGCGCAATTGTAATAACTCTAATCCCAATTTGCCGCTTTCCATACTCCAGACACAACGTGATCCTCATCATCCAGACACAGCTCTGATCCCCCGATTGTGCGGCGGCCAGCGCAAAAGCGAATCTTCTCAAAGCGAGCAGCAAAATAAAAAGATCAAGGAGCCCATTTGGGCTCCAACTAATCACCTCCTTTATTGTTGTGTTTTTGCCTGGGGGATAAGAAGCTCCCGCTTTGATTGCGAAGACTTCTTCTCTATGGTGATGCCGCAGAAGAACATCTGAAGACGTGACGGGAAAAAGGAGCCGAAACAAGCGGAATTTCCGTTACTCACTTTCTCACGGTGCCGTGTTTGCTGTGCAAGAGGTTGGACGTTATCATGGATTTTTCCGTATCAATTGCTTCTTTACCTTCTAAGTACTTCTTTCACGGACGGACCTTTTAAATGTCAATGTGATCTGTAATTGCACCGCATCCATTTTCTCGTTGGCCCGTTTTCCAATAAACTGCTCTTCACGTACAGCCGCACTCATATTTGCATGAACACGCACGCGTGCACAATTCCACGCCGCTAATGTTGTGGATGCAAAACGTCTCGTGCGGCGCTATTAAAGGAAGGTCACGCCAGAGAAAGTAGCAGTTGGCTGCCCTAGAAGTCGCTGCAAGACCTCATCGTCTAAAAAAAGGACAACCTCGTAGGAGAGACAAAGTAAAAACAGCTTCACTGCGTTTGGGATTACAAATAAACGCTTCTAGGTCCTCATTTCCATTCATTTTATACACCACCTATATTCAGTTGGGCATGCTGGAGCCTATCCCAGCTGACTTTGGGCAAGAGGCGGCGTACCCCCTGGACTGGTTTTAGCCAATCACAGGGCACGTATAGGCAGTTATTCCCATGTACGGACAATTAACCTAACATGCCAATTAATCAATTAACACATGCCCAATAGAGATTCGAACCTTGATCTCTCAAGATCTCCTGACTGTGTGGTCACCATGCTAACCACTTGACCACCGTGCACCGAGCAGGTTCTCCCATCACACGTTGGCTAGCGATGACTTTTTGAAACGAGCGCAGTTGAACAGCGAGGGACAGTGTGGTTTTGGTCCCGGGCGTGGAATCGCGGACCAGCTCTGTACTCTCTGCAGGGTCCGTGAGGATTCATGGAGTCTACATGTGTTTTGTGTACTTGGAGAAGGCATCTGACCGTGTTCCTCGGGTGTAGTCTGGGACCATGGGGTATCGAACCACCTAATTACGACCGGTTCGCATTGCCGGCGATGAGTCGGACTCGTTTCCCGTGAGGGTTGGCCGAGAATTGTAAGATAATCTACTTTGTTTTACAAAAAAAGAGTAGTAATAGACTAGGAATAAAATATGAACACGATAAACACACCTGCCTGTTTTTTCCGAGGCTTACTGATGATTAGGAATTGTGTAATAGAGGGCTAGCTCCACCCCCTGAGGCATCGCGGCTCGATTCATTTGCACCTTCGATGCGTACCTCGTGCTCTCAGTGTGCCTCGGAAGCTGACTGTACACTACCGGCTTGTGGCTGCCTTTGGGCGGGGAACCCGTTCCCCAATACCAGAAAACTCAATTTTATTAGTAATGACCTCTTTTGGACATGGTCTGGACCATTGGAATAGTCCAGACCCTAACCCCTGACCAATAGCACGCATTATAAATAAAGTGTAAAAAAAGCACAAATCTGTACGTGTTGATCGGAAATTGAGAGTTGGACAACGGATCGGGACACCCCTAGTTTCAACTTTGTTTTTGTAAACTTTCTTCCCGTCATTATGACTTTGCAATATCGCCGTTCAATTATCGCATTCATAATAATTCATAATTGTAATTCATTTGTTTAGAAATGAATGACTTGATGCATGATCGCTGTGTCATGGTAGACTGCGGTCTATTATTAGTCAAAACACGAGCAGTATGTCAAATTGGCAGCACTAATGACACTAAACGTTACCTTACATGGTGTTACCTTAACACTGCAGGAGGTCGGCCATAGCACGTCCCACGTGATAGAGTAACATCAGAGAAGACATACATGTCAGGCTAACTGCCATCTTGATTCCAAGCAGCATAAAAAATATGCAATGTGTTGCAAACAAGGAATCATAGGAGTGTAACTGACTATAGGGGTGTTATTTCACGTCTGCAGGTGTCTAATAATGTAAAAAAAAACATATTTACGGAGCCAAACACCGGTTTTCTATGCGCTAACTATCCCATTTACCAACTTTGAATCCTATATCATGGAAGTCCATGCATCACGGCCGGGTCTGGACTTTATTCTTGTAACATACATCGTTTTTTTTCCCACAGCATAATTTTCCAAAAAGGACTACTTTTTTCATTGTTTTGTTTGTCTGTCATAATACGATGACTTTAAAATAACCAAAGCCATTTTATCTAAAATGACTTTGGTTATTTTTCCTCATAATAATAAATTAGTCTGGTAAAATGGAGACTTTTTCTCTTGATACTTTGAATAAGAATGTGCCGCGGGCCGCGCTTTGGACACCGGGACGCCAGCTGGCGTAAACATCCCACCCTGAAACCCTGACTCTCATTCTGCGGACCTGGGCTGTCTGAACCACCAGGACCGGATGAGTTGGTCGACTGAGACGGGTTGTTCCGCGCTATTTCCAGATGTCCCGGTAGCTGCAAGTGGAGCGACACGGCAGCGCGTGCAGCCGAGCATCCTCCTGAAACTCCCTCACGGCTGCGACTGTCGTGGCAAATTCACGCGGGCCTCTCACGGCAAACATTCCGGCACGAGGTCTGACTCAGGTGGACAGCGAGAAGCCCGCGAGCTCGCCGGGAGGCACGAAGACGCCGTTTCCCTCCCTTTGCATCCTTGAGCCAGGAAGGACGTGATCCAACTCCAATTCGACAAGAAGCGGTCCCGGTTGTCTCGTCTCGAACTTCGGTGAATGGGAACGTGGCCGCCTGCGGTTGTTACAAGAAAAGGAGACCTTTTCATCCGCGTCTGATCAAAGTCTGGCGTGACAGGCGGTGCGGCTGAGCCCGTGTCACTCACTCTGCCGGCTGACAGCCCGCCTGGCGGCCTCTAATATCCCGTGTGTGATTCAGTCCCAGCTCGGGTCCTGATGTACACGCATTGTGACCGCTGAGCCCGAGGTGGTTTGAGGTTTTTACCTGCATACACACGATACCCGCTCACCGATTTGTGCTCACAGGAGTACACCTTCACCAAAACCTTTTACAAAAGAAAAACCCTTTCTGCATGTGCTGCTGTTTGTGTCAGCGAGTGTGTGATCCTGCAGGCAAACACGGCCGACCAGCAAAATGGACATGAAAAGACGGAAGTTGTGCCGCAATTCCCAATTCCACGTGTCTGAAAAGGAGCAGGGAGATGCAGAGCTGGTTAGTCCCGCCTCCTCTGCATCTCACACCGATCGCCAATACACGTATTCACTTCCTGTACTCAACGTGCACTAATTGGATGTTTACTTATTGTTCTAATCAATAAAAGCAGTTCATGTAATAATTGTTGTGTGAATGCAGGGATCAGCATTTGTAACTGTTTTCGAAGGAAGACACGTTTATATTTTGTTAGCATGCTAACATTAGCATTAGTAGGCTAGCCTACTAATATTACCATAGTAGCATTTGTAGCTGTTTTAACAGACACATATATAAACACTCTGCACTATCAAGCTAGGTATTAGCATGCTATCGTTAGCACGCTAGCATTGCATGCAAATATTAGCATAGTAGCATTTTTTGACATTTTCATTGGAAGACAGAATATATTATTATGTGAGGTGTTAGCATGTTAGCATTGCAATATTACCATAGTAGCATTTTTAGCCGTTTTCATAGACACATATATAAACACTATGCACTATCAAGCTAGGTATTAGCATGCTCACATTGCGTGCAAATATTAGTAGCATTTTTTTACGTTTTCATAGGAAGACACACTTACAGTATATTATTATGCGAGGTGTTAGCATTGATAGCATGCTAATATTAGCATAGTAGCATTTTTAGCTGTTTTTATGGGATTGTGCATGTTTAATATTATGCTAGGTGTTGGCATGTCAAACTTGCTGCAGCATTTCAGTCCGGCGTCAGCTTTTCAGGATTTGGGCGGGGGATTCGACAGCTGCACTGCAGTTTGGCATCAGCAGTTGCCAGCATTCACACGCAATTTCCCCTGAAATTGCACAGGTCTAGTTATTTTTAACATTGAACGCAAAATACCAAAACAGCAAAGCAAATACCACAAAATAGTAACGACCATTCATAAACATGAATGTAGTATTGCGGTGGTTTTTAATACTGGATATCACAGCATCTGGCAAAAACATTCTGGTCGGCCCCCTGCATTGCACTGCACACCACAATGACCTTTGAGACTTTGGTGTTTCATCCACCAGGAGGTATTGAAATGAAGTTTTAAAAAGTGCCTGTCAGGAGACCACGGCAGCTGCAAGGTAAGCCGAAAAGAAATGTTTTTGCCTCATTAAGGTTGCACTTTTCTGTTCCTAGCGGTGAAGGCCATGGTGTGTTTCCACCTGGAAAAGATGAAGTGGCTTGTTAGCTTGCAGCCTGTTCCCTGGTCTTCAGTGAGGGAGCAGTCCTTTGGGTGTTGAGGCAAGGAAATGTTTTTTTATAGGAATCCACCTTTCGGCTTGAGAAGAATATTTTATATTGCTTTGTAATGTAGTTTACTTTTTGGCTATACTCAGCATCATGAAAACTTTAAATGAATGAAAATGCCCTTAAATAAATATATATGACATTCAATAATTGAGCACCTGTAGGTCAGGAAATATATACATTTTTATAAAATAAACCTATTGATCACAACATATACTGAATAAATAATACACTGCTCAAAAAACTTAGAGGAAGACTTTTTAATCAGAGTATAGTAAGATATCAGTCAAACTTCTGCGATATTGATGAGGTCAGTTAAGTAGCAGAGGGGGTTGTTAATCCGTTTTAGCGGCTTTGTTGTTCATGAAATCAACAACAGGAGCATCAGAGGGGCAACAATGAGACAGACCCCAAAACAGGAATGCTTTTCCAGGTTGAGTCCACTGACTCCTCATCTCTTTTGGCTGATTTTTTACTGACTGACTTTCTACTGCTGTAGTTTTTCATTTGGATTGGATCAACATCTCTGTTGATAGCATGGTGCGGTACCTGGACGCTACAGAGGTTGCGCAAGTAGTCCAACTCCTCAGGGATGGCACATCAATACGTACCGTTGCAAGAAGGTTTGCTGTGTCTCCCAGCACATTCTCAAGAGCATGGAGGAGATTCCAGGAGAGCTGGACAGGGCCATAGAAGGTCCCTAAACCCTTAGCAGGATTGGTATCTGCTCCTTTGTGCAAGGAAGAACAGGATGAGCACTGCTAGAGCCCTACAAAATGACCTCCAGCAGGCCACTGGTGTGAATGTTTCTGACCAAACAATCAGAAACAGTCTCCATGAGGGTGGCCTGAGGGCCCGACGTCCTGTAGTGGGCCCTGTGCTCCCTGCCCAGCACCGTAGAGCTCCATTGGCATTTGCCATAGACCACGTTGTCAGGCATGCAACTACTGGGAATCATTTGGAGTTGCTACAAGAACATTTTGGCAAAATGGACCAGCCTGCTGCATCATTTTTTACTTTCATTTTTGGGGTGTCTTTGATTTCCCTCTCTAGGGCGATCGACTATTTTCATTTCTATCAAATGATGTGACATCATTTTGTTGCTAATACATCTCCTACTTATTATCAGGAAAGATATTCAGGATCATTTCCCCCCCGTTTAATCTGATGAGTTTTTAAAGTCTTCCTCTCATTTTTTGAGCTATAAAGCTTTGATCTAATTGATGAATTACCAGCTGAATACAATGTGTCACATCTGAAAGCATTGATTGATTTTTGAATTATGTATTTAATTTGATTTATGATAAAAAAAAACAAATTCATTACAGAGAGGTATTGATAGTTTATACAGTCGATCCTCGCTATTTGGGTTTCAGGACACAAAAATATGGCAAAAAGACTAAATAATTGAGATGCTCATAAAAAAATGTCTCCCACTTCCAATCGCTCTTGCATAGGTTTCGCATTTGCGACTCGTGATATAACAGTGGTGTGTTCAAGGACCACCAAACCAAGTATGAAATCTCAACATTCAGCAAAAGGTCAGTCAATTTACTGTCATTGCATTGTTGGGAAGCAATGCACGATGGGAAGCAGCTAAGATTGTTGTTTTTGTTTTAATTCTACATTTATATTTATACTTGTCTCGTATATTTCTTGCCTACATTTTGAGTGCTAAGTTGCTGTGTGATGATTTTAGCGTTCTCTCTTTGTTGTCAACGTGAATCAGACTTACAGTTTTTCAAAAGAAGAGTTCCTCATGGAATCGTGCGAGCCACAATATGCTCTTTTATGCCCCCCCGGGTATGTGTGGCCTATATACAGTATATGTGCAAATCTGTTTTCTCTCTAAATAATTACAATATTTTGACCAAAAATGAGGGATGCATGGTTTACAAAGATATGCTGAGAGACAAGTCTATTATATCCTGTATGTTGCAAAATATTAGCAACCGCTACAGATTAGACGCCATAGCAGCCAGAACCGCAGTGCTTACCTGTAAGGACAGAAGCGGGTGGTGAGTGCATGCGTACGGTAGTTGCATCGACCGGCTGCTTCGGAGGCAGTTCTTTTACTGCCGTGATATTTTTTTATCGTAGCTTAAGCTGTAGCGGGTCATTGTGGGCGTCTGCTGCGTGCCACCATGAATTCTACACAGCCCACGAGGATGGAGTGCAGGCGCAGGAAGCAGAATAGTCTCACAGTGATAGCATCGGGGGGGGCTCACGCTCACGCTATGCACATGGCTGGTGTGTGGTGGCCTCTTGTGATGCCGCAAATAGCGGCAAGTGGCAAGAGAAGAAGCACATGTGTCCTGTATGGACCTTTTTCGCCTGGAGTCAACGAATCCACAAACACAGCAGCAGCAGCAGCAGCAGCTCCGGAAGCGCCGCATCCTCTTACGTAACCTCCAAATTCTCCGTTTCTATCTGTGCCGTGTTGCAAACTACAATGGAGGAAAATAAGGACACGTTTGCAATTATAAGAAAACATTGCAGTGTTTGTGCTTTAACACTTTGTTTCCTGTGATTAACTGGGAACCAGTCCACGGTGTAGCCCACCCATGAGCACAGGGGAAGCTCATTGTTCTCCGGCCTACATCATAAATGTATGAAGACAAAGACCCTGAGGATTGGTGAAGCCTCCGGATCAGTTCAAAACAACGGAACCAAAAACTCGTAAAATGCTTGGGTGGAGGTTTATCCTTCTAGATCTCTGATTGGCTCATTTTACTATCAAAAAGGGATTACGCCTCGGATCATCCTATCTTGCATATGCCTAGCGTCCAGGCCCATAGACCCCCAGAAACGCTAAGCATCCGATGGCGGGACAAAGCCCAGCATTTATCCAATGACCGTCCAGTTTTGCGCAGAGGAACAATCCACTCTACGCTTCCCCATCCAAGTCAGTAGACACTCAGCACCCGACTAAGTAAGGCTTCATCGAAACGAAGTCTCCTGTGATAAGTAGCTGGAAAATATTCTAGCGCAGATTTAGTCCACAGAATGTGCACACAGCAGTACATATTTCAGCACCTTTTTGGACATTTTAGGGAAAGCTGAGCTTCCCCACCTCTCGCAGCAAGCCATCCGGGGTAAAGTCCAGCTCACTAGTCGGCCTGAACGGAAGTAGCGATGACAATGAATGAACGGCAATCAACCGTGGGCTCCTGATCCCCCACTCTCTGTTCAAATGTGGTCAACCTCTGATTTATTTGGCTTTCAAAACAACAGTAATACTGTAGAAACAACCCCCCGCCAAATGACAGGCAGCAATACTGATATCGGATAACAGCAAAATGAGTCGGATTCAGGATTGTTTTGAAGCTGTGGCGGTGGGTTGCCGGACAGGGCACAGTGTGATGAGTCACTGCTGCTTCTGGAATTTTATTCTTGTATTATGACCAATATTTGCCTGAGAGAACTTAAACCGAGAGTCTAAAATGTCAAGCCTCGTTTTGTTACCTGCCAATTTAGTCCGATCTTACTAGTACAACATTTTGTACCTTTTGGCACAAACCTAAACTTAATTTGATGCCTGTTCGGTGTAATAATGATACATGGGAATTTAATGATACCTTTTCATTCAAAACAACACAATTAATATTTGTGTTATAGAAATCTTTCCTGCATAAATGAGAATAAA
Organism: Oostethus manadensis; assembly: GCA_024372805.1. Classification (NCBI taxonomy): domain Eukaryota; kingdom Metazoa; phylum Chordata; class Actinopteri; order Syngnathiformes; family Syngnathidae; genus Oostethus; species Oostethus manadensis. The sequence goes on from QODF01000153.1 coordinate 423,068, forward strand.
GTCAGAGGTTATGATAGCACAGAGCATCTACCTTGCAGCACTATTAATTACAATACTATTAAATATACTTTAACAGATATACTTTTAGGAGAGGTGATCTATTTGTGTGACTGGCAATATTTAAATTGCACTTTTTTAAAAAGCACATCTCCACTCTCGTTTGTTATACAGTAGTGTCCAAAATAATTGCAGTGCAATGTGACTAACCAGACGAAGTACTCTTATTAGTATATTTGTATTGCTACGTGGCAAACAAGTTACCGGTAGGTGCAGTAGATTCTCTTAAAGTGCTCTCAAGGCCGTGCAATTGGCCAATTAGGTGAAAGGGGTGTGTTCAAAAAAATAGCAGTGTCTGCCGTTGTCTTGACAAACTCAGTATGTTTTACAATCCTGTGAATGAGTAAAGTCATGTTTAGTTTTTTATAAGTGCTTCCCATCTGTGTGGCATGGACTCCACCAACTTGTGGCCCCTTTCAGCTGTTATTCCCCTCCAACAACATTCAACATTTCATGAACATTTCTTGGTTTTGTTTCAGAAACAGCATTTTTGATGTCACCCCACAAATTGTCCGTTGGATTAAGGTACAGGGATTGGGCTGGCCCCTCCAGAACATTCCTTTTGCTGGTTTGGAACCAGCATTTTGCTGGTTTACCAGTGTGTTGGGGGTGAATTTCTTGTTGAAACCCCCATTTCAAGCATGACCTCTTCAAGAATTTTGTTTTGTTCAAGTATTGTTTGCATTGAACATTTATAAAAATACCCTTAGGTGAAGCAAATAGTCTCTGGCCAAACAGTCAAGATGGGCTGGTGAGCTTGTGCTGGCATGCGAGCTACCCATTGGAGACCCCTGTAATCTTAAAGCGGGACACGCTATGTTTTTACGTTGACCAAATTACACACACAACTCGTTTTTGAAGACAAGCCGTAAGTATTATCCTGATAACAACACAGAAAATTGTTAAGTGACGCTTTTAAAAGTACCGTATTTTTTCAGACTACAGAGCGCAGCGGAATATAAACGGCACCAAGTACATTTTTATACATATTAGCCGCACCGGTCTACACGCCGCGGATATATACCAGTATGTTGGGAAATTAGATTAGTATTTACACAGAAGGGATGAGCAGAAAGGACAAGAAGACACAGAAAGGTTTTGTGAATGTTTATATACCTTGTTTCCAAACAATGCATGTAACATGGCAGTAAAACGGCTCAAACGGGACAGAAAAGTCATTGCTTTTCTTCATCCTCATTCTGTTCACTGAAACCTCGTCTTTTTCAGTGTCTGAGTTGAAAGAGCTTCGTTGACCGCAGAAGTTGTGTTGTTCTCCTCACATAGCCATCCAGCCTTTCGAAACCCGGTGGTAAAAAAAAGTCATAATTTAACTTTTGAACCAGGTCAAGAGTCGCACAAGCCCCCTGTTTTTATAGCTGTCTCGGGCAATGCCTGTAAAACGAAGCATTAAAATCAAGATTTTGAGAATGAAGTGGTAAATTGACGACAATAATGTTGTATATAATAATATAATAATAATGCCTCATGCTACCCTACCAGCTTCTCTAAGGAGATCATAAGTACTGGCAGAGGGCGGAGGAGGTGAGAGAGACACATTATGGCGGGATAGACAGAGGCTGGACTGGAGAGACCGGCACGCAGCCGCCGGCGAGCACCAAGCACCGTGCAAACATCCCGAGCACCGGCCCCCATATGCCTTGGCCCTTTGGCACGGCTATTTTCAGCTTGTATTCATTTATCCAGTTGACACACACGTCCCTGCCTCGTTCCCGAACACTGGGATCATGCAAGTGGAAAACCGGGCCGAGAGATTCTTGTAGGCTAACAGCGGCTTACGTAAGAGAGACTGTAGGTAGGGCGGATTATTCCCAAACAGCGCGAGCTTGCAGGCGAGTCTGAGAGCAGACCGGCAGATGGTACTGAACTGCACATCTGACCCGAGAACATTGGCTCGTTTTCACGAAGGGGATGGTGACAGAAAAATCCTATTGACTTGTGAACTCTGAGTGTCATTTGAGTACTGCACGGTGTCGGATTTGCCATTCAGTCGTTATGTCTGCTCTGTCGCGATTCAACATTATTTGCGGTAAAATATTACATTTTTTTCCCACAAAATAAGACAACTCATTTACTAGAAGTTGATAATAATTAATAAATACACGATACAAGTCAAATGCACAGCATACACGTACCAGTGTACGAATGCCCATAAGAATTTTGTCCGTAGTTAACTCGTAATTAATCACACTTAATCGCAGATAGGAATATGTTTTTCATCTATAATAAGTAGGCAACATTTCATGCTACATCACATTTTATGTGAAAGGATATCAATTTTGTAAATACGGGTCACCTATGACCCACCCTCACCTATGGTCATGAGTTATGG
>QODF01000153.1:426489-489516 GCA_024372805.1 Oostethus manadensis
CCTAATTTTAATTATTCATAATTTACTTTATTTTGTATGAAAGCTGTTTTTCACTTTGCTATACTGCAAAAATATTATTTATGTCTAACATTCTATGATTAGGATTTTTGTTTGAATTTAGAAGTCTATTTGTAAATATTGGCAGATTTTTAATGTGGGTTATTCAGAATATGCTAAGTGTGTGTTAAGTCCATACATGCTGCTACTGGCGCACCTTACTTTTCCTGCTGGTTGTGTGTAAATGTGATGGTGGATGCAATTTTCCATTTATTAAAAAATAATGGAAGTAAATTCTCATGTTTATTTTATTTTTGGATGGTTACAAATGTGCTTTGTTTAAGTAGTACACAGTAACTAAAAAATATACATATGTATATGTATATATATATATATATATATATATAGAACAAGTTATGCATAAAAAATGTACAATCACAAAAAAAAGATCGAGATGCGCGGCTGGTCGTTTTATCATCGCATCGCAGGAATGGTGGCGTGGCCGGAGATTCCCACCCCTAAAGGGCACCATCAACTAATGAAATCCAACAAAATGACTCCAATCACAGAAACGATGCTCTTGCGTATCCAATTTGAAGGAAAAGAATGTGGTGGGCGTGACCCGCTTGACTAGGCCTCCAAACTCTACCTGTGTGTGTGTCGTACTGTACACCGATTAAAAGTATTCACAGTGAAAGAACGAGTGGCTAGAACGAGATGACTCCAGTCCCACCCACGGCCAGTCCGAGCCCTAAAGAAGTGTGGGCCGCGCTTCACTCCCGACAATTAGGCCTCCAAATATGAGAGAATGAACTTCCCAAACCGACGGCGTAAGACGGCCATATGCTTTAATTGCGTCCAAATGAATGATGAATGTAAAAAAGCTCAGCGTCACGCAGGATAAAGTGTCATCTCCGGTGGTTTCGAGGTTCATGGGCTGGGAAGAGAATCAATTAGCTTTCAGAGATCCAGGGGAGGGGAGCATATGTTCTGTCAGCCGCTTGTGCACAAACTGGACAGTTCTCGTCGGGGATGGTACGGCGCCATTGAACTTCCACCAAGGCAGTTCCAGCACCAGAGATCATCTGGTTTCGGACCAAATGGGTGTCTGCCACCTTTGCTGGTAGGACTTTGAGAAGGGGCGGTTCTGTGGCGATAGCGCAGGGGACTTTTTTAATTGTCCAAACAAAACTCACCAAGCCTTAGATTTACTTTACTGTGTGACAAAGACATCCCATTTCAGGCGGCCACCCTGAAAAGGGAGACATCTCCTAGAACCGTAGAACAGCAAAAGGGAATCTTTGATCTCCCCGTTGGCCCTGGGTCTTCATCCGTGCTCCTCCGCTCGTACATTCCTGGTATTTTATAGTACGGGAGACTTCTTAATTATTTGAGCTGGGTATAGTTATCAAAAGAGTCTATATCAACCGTATAACAAATACACATGCAATAATTACATATGACCAATTTCATATTTATTATCACTACATTGGCCACTCTAAATTGTCCATTAGAGTGTGAATGTTTGTTTGTCTGCCCTGCGATTGACTGGCGACCAGTACAGGGTGTACCCCGCCTATCGCCCAATGTCTGCTGGGATAGGCTCCAGCATCCCCGTGACCCCAATGAGGATAAGCGGTATAGAAAATTAATGAATGAATGTTTACATATATACCATACCCATGTGACATACTACACACTAGGGATGTCCCGATCCACATTTTTTGGCTTTTGATCCGATACACATTTTTTAAAATCTTGCCAGAACTGATTCTTTTTCTTTTACTAATAAATGTTTTTTATGGTGATTAAAATGGCTCTTTAAGGCGTCGGAAAAGAATGCAATTGGCTTTTGTAAATGATTGTAGTGCAGAGACGGGTCTGTTGTGTCGTTCCAGGCTGCTGTTTAGCGTGTGGGCTGTAGAGGGCAGTGGTGTTCAGCATGCTGGTTAAAGCGTTTGGAGTCAAGTGTGTAGAATAAGAAAACCAGAAAGTGGAAGGTCTTGTCGAAGGACTCAGTGCTAAAAAAAAGGGATGCTCTGCGTTGACAAACGGCCAACTGAATTACAGCCATCCTGCCGTGGAATTATTCAGCCGCCAGTACAATACTTTCTGGGTAGGACTAATCCTTTGACATGGTTATATATCAATTTTTGGTGTGATTTAGATTATATAGCACTTCCCCGCGCAAGCTCACGGCACCATGACACAGAATTCGGGGCACAATGAGGGGAATCTACCATGTAACCAAATGTGAAACTAACTTCACCACGTTACACCCGACATGTTTGCACGATGGTGGTGCGTTTTTGCATTCATTCGGGTGACAGGAGTCAAGTGACAACCAGCTTTGAGGTGCATGTTAGAGGGTGGCCCAGCGTTACAGCGACCGGATGGGTCCAATCTTGTGGCGAAAGCCGATCTGTTACGATCTTCAAATTACAGCGGATCAGCAGCCGATCCAGAAGATCAGACGTCCCTACTACACACATCAGGCCGTTTTAAGCATTAGTATGCTAAAATGAGGCTCTGATGTTAAGGGAAGGAGCTCATCGAGTAAAGCACCTGCTGGAGAAACTGGTTTTGCATTCCATGTTCTGCCACTTCCTCCTTGCTGCCGAGCATGTTTTTACATGCAAAAGATCTCTGCCACTGCACTTCTGCCACCTTGGGGCTGTTGTATTGCTTGAAAAAAAAAAAAAAGTGACATCCATTGGTTGCTGCTGCGTCATCACCTGTTTTTGCTTCTCGCGCAAAGAAACATAAAAGACATCTTTGAGCTCGGGCGTTGGTGTTCATAAAAGCGTATAAATACGTCTTTGGTATATTGAATGAGTTCACATGCTTTTCCCTAAGCAGCCTTACATAATGCATCAAAAAGATCTCTCGGATCTGTTTTTCTCCCAAGAAAACCAAGCTCATTATCACGAGCACACTGATTCGCTCAAACAACGTGATGGGCATGCAGGGCGGGAGGGACGGATGAGGGAAACGTGTGCAGCTTACAGAAGAACGGGAGCCAAAGCTTACGTAACGAGTCCGGAAAGACGCTGCTAGCCGCGAGCAAGGACAGCCGCTGGCAAGGCCCACGGGGATCGGGAGTATCGCTAACATTCTGCGTGAACGGCAACGGGTCGGACGGGGCGGGGTCATCACAGATTATTGTCGGACGATTGCTTCTGAGGCATTCATTGAACCGTCTTCACAGTGTCTGACGAAGGTCAGCGCACGCCTTGAGCGACTATTTTATTATGCAGTCCGGACTGGCTGACTCGCATCGACATAAGCGGTTGTCGACATAAGACAAACTAGCCATTGCTGGCATGTTTGCTTGAGACATGGGCGATAATGAAGGAGTGCGGAACCTACAGCCGTGTGTAGATCACATCCCCCAGCATATTCTACACACACGACATACTTCAAAAACACCAACAAGAAGAAAAATGGAAATATCAGCAGTAATGATACAAGGAAAAAATCCAAATATCAAAATCAAATCAGGAACAAATTGTAATCCAATGAGACAAAGTCAGATTTTTACACTTAAATGTCAATTTTGCGTGAATTTGTAATATTAAAAAAGACCTTATATTTGTCAAGTCCTAAATGTTACAAAATTGGACAAAAGAATGCATAAAGTTGTAATTTTTGGTAAATAAAGTCAAAGGATTATGGGAATAAGGTATTATTAATAATATTTGGTCAGGATTTATCACATTGTCCATAGTTAACTCGTAATTAATCACAGTTAATCGCCGATTATGTACTTTATGTACTTTTTTGCGAATGTTTGTTTTTTTAAACAGCTTGACCCAAAATGGAACCCAATGTATAAAAAACAACCACAAATTCAAACATGTAGACATTAGTAAGGTAAACTGTCCATCCCTCACATGTCATTCTCTTCAAAAACATCATCTCACAAAATGTCATTGTGTTTGGCGAATTCAAATGGAAGCGGCTTTTAGAATAATAAATATTCACATCTTACGAAAAATAGAGTGCTTAAGAACAGTCGGTAGTTTACAGATGTAGAACTGGGCCCATATACTGTCATGCTCTCGGGCTTATACTTCCCTTCCAACACTCTTTTACGCACACTTTACCACGCGTTTGTTGTTCTGGCAATTTCTACCGTGCAGCATGCACCTTTTAGTCTTGACAAACACAGCAGTTCAAGCACAAACGCTAATAAAAAGCTCATAAACACAAAAAATATCGCTAATAAATTCCTTTGTGAGCCATTAAGGCCATGTCACTGAGCGCTTCCACCGTTGTCCCCACATACTCAGGTGACACAAGCCCTCCAAATAGCTGTCTTTGGCTTTGCCTGTCGGCAACTAGCAGCTCACAATCCCAATTTCATCTTGCAGTCCAAAGGAATTCTGTATATCGTTTATCCATTTGGATACCAGAAAATGCCTACTTTAGGCAAAAAACACAGGACCTCTGCTTAAACATGCACATTTTTGATTATTAATGAACATTTTTGAAAATAGTAATAGTGAAGCCACAAAATGTGAAGCATAAAGTAGTAGAATGAACATCCTCGCAATCAAATGGCACAAATCTAAAAAACTTAGGGCTGTCAAATTAACGCGTTAATGACACCTTAACAAAGCGTCATTTAAAAGCACTCATTTTAATGCGATACTTTGAGTAACTGCAGCGGCGGCAGTTTTGTCTGAAAATTGAAGCTGGAACAAATATTGAGCAGGAATGGGAAAAGAAAAGGGTATTTTGAATGGCAAGATTAGCTTGAAAGCCCTGGCAGACAGCTCTCCCAAAAACACCAAAGTTATTTTTGGGTTGACTGGCTTGAGTTGTCACAAAATACATCGCTTCTGGGGGAAGTGAGAAGGTACTGTCGCACTGCAGGTATTGTTTTTTGTTTTGTCATTTATACAGTAGCACCTTGGCATAAAGTGCGCCAGTTAATGCGTGTTTTTAGATTGCTTTGAACTGCTAAAATGTATGTATAGTGTGAGAACAAAGAAGGTGCATTCAAGGACCGTCAAACAGTGGGACAAATCGCTGCTCATATTAAACATGAAAAACATGGAAATACTGGGGGATTTCTAACAATGTTATTTTTGAATAAAATAACAGCCCATATTTCCAATCTTGATATCCCCTTACATACATTTTGATGTAGTTATCGTAGCTGCGTCGCGAATCCTTTACCGCAAAGAGATTTACTTCCCTAGACTTATACTTTATTGAACTACAAGGTAAATTGCTTGGTTACAGTATCTCAATTGTAGAAGAAAAACACCTACATAAAAAATGCAATGCAATATGAATAAAATATATTATATTATTTTACATACGTCTAATACAATAACATACAATGAAAACAGATTATTTAAGAGTTAACTATGCACAGATTGCAATTAATCGCAGTCAAATATTTAAATCGATTGACAGCCCTACTAAAGTAAATAACAATACAAGATCCTTCTGTGTCGGTCCAAAATGAAACGTGCCAACTTTTACTGCAGAAGAAAAAAGACTACATGGCAGGTACAAGATGTCATGGAGGTTCTAACGAACAAACACAGACATGCATGCTTCTTAGTGGCTGACATTTTCTTTGACTGTAAAACTATACGGGAATGTTTGTGTTTCCTCACCGGGACACTCGTCACGGCTGCGGAATAACAAACTGCCAGGCTGTGACAGAAGGTCAGTGTCACCTTGGCGTTACTTCACCACAGTCTGGGAGACAGTTTGGGCGCCGTCAGCGCTCGTCGCGTTCGGAGCCGTTTGATGTGTGCAGTCAGTCACACGGCTGCAGCCTCCGCCTGGCAAAGAGAGCGTCTTGTCCCCAGAACAGCAAGATGCCCAGTGGGGCAGATTTATGTAACGCGCAAACCGTCGCTCACCATCACACTGCGGTGCATCGGGACCGCTCGCGCTTTACAGGCAGTCAGTGCCACGGGGGAATAACAGAACGGACCCTCTGAGATAAACAGACCACCACCAAAGTGTGGTTTTTTTTTTGCATATTCAGGCCTTTTTTTCTCGGAGTTGGGATGGCGTGTTACGCAATAGTATGGTTCAGGGGGAAATTCTGCTGCAGTGTAAGTCATCAGCATGTAAACCGTGTGCGTGCGCAGCATCAACGGCCCGCCCAGCTCAGCAGGATTATCAAAACAAGTATAGGAGAGATTTTGAAATGAGAGGAAAATGAGTCCCCCGTGGAGACGCCCGCTAACCTCGTGAGCGTTCTTGAAGTGGGGACCAGGTAGGATTCCAGCACAGCGGAAGCCTCGGTTAGCATCATTAATCTGTTGCGGAGGGTCCGACACCCGTTCCCATCAATTAGCAAGCTAGCAGCTTTCTGGAGCACATTAATTGGGACGGGGTGCAACTAGTTGGGATGGGGTGCAACTAGTTGGGATAAGGTGCAACTAACTGGGATGGGGTGCAACTAGTTGGGATAAGGTGCAACTAACTGGGATAAGGTGCAACTAACTGGAACGGGGTGCAACTAGTTGGGATAAGGTGCAACTAATTGGGATGGGGTGCAACTAGTTGGAATAAGGTGCAACTAACTGGAACGGGGTGCAACTAATTGGTATAAGGTGCAACTAACTGGGATGGGGTGCAACTAGTTGGGATGGTGGTGCAACTAATTGGGACGGGGTGCAACTAACTGGGATGGGGTGGAACTAATTGGGATGGTGGTGCAACTAGTTGGGATGGGGTGCAACTAATTGGGATGGGGTGCAACTAGTTGGGATGGTGGTGCAACTAATTGGGATGGTGGTGCAACTAACTGGGAGGGGGTGCAACTAATTGGGATGGGGTGCAACTAACTGGGAGGGGGTGCAACTAATTGGGATGGTGGTGCAACTAATTGGGATGGGGTGCAACTAACTGGGATGGGGTGCAACTAATTGGGATGGTGGTGCAACTAATTGGGATGGGGTGCAACTAACTGGGATGGGGTGCAACGATCGGTCGAATAATTCTAAAAAATTATTGAGGATTTTTCCTGCCTGGAGGCGTGGCCTAGTCACCCACACAGGGGACGTCAGAAGGAGGTTAGCGTACCGATGCACCTAGATCTACCCCGATGTGCGGCCCCGGGGCCATCTGCGGACCAAAGCTCATTTGTCATTGCATCACTGCAGAAACAAAATAAAACAGCCAAAATGGTAAAAATAGAGCAATAGCTGAAAAGTTAACAAAGCTTTGTATTTACCACTGGCGGGAAGGAACAAGAAAGTGCGCGTCCCACTCGCTTTGTTGAGAGTAACGTGTTCCACTACAGCAGGTGTCTTCATTTTACTTACTAAAGTCATTTTCATTTCTCTCCTTTTCCGGTACATAATCTAGGATGGATAAATTCATCTACAAAATCACCATCATGTAGTCCACCAGACCCACAAAGAAACACTTTGTTTCTATGCCTGATGTCAATCTAAATAACAAAACTTGATTATCTAGAAAATTAAACCAATTGGTTGTTCATTGAGTGAAATGTTGAATTTTGTGTATTTATAATTGCTCTTTAACCGAGCAAAAATGTTTTTTCCAATTACGCTATTAAACGGTAACATTTCCAGTGGAATACTAGATTATTAAAATGTTATTAAAAGCTGTAGCCCTAAATTGGAAATGCATGATTTCTTATGGGACAACTTGATTCGGTTAGAGTACATTTTGTACTCTAACCAAGGTTCCACAGCCCGACGTTCTGGAACGGACTAATAATGCTAAGCAGGGTTCCACCGCAGTTGACATAGAAATGGCTGCCTGAGAGGGCCATGCTGTGACTTTGAATTGTGAAACCGCACGCATAGTGTACAGAAAATAAAGACAGGACGATGTGTTCTCCAAAACCGAGGGCAGCGCGTGAGGAAGGAAAGGGGGTCATTGAAATAGTGCAAAGGGATATTCTGCGAGTGTGGGGGATGCACAGATGGGGGAAATTGTGTGAAAGTAACGAGAGGCGATGAGGTAGGAGGGCTTTGATGCACGGATAGAAATAGCCGCACTGAATAAGAAAAAACATCCTCGTCGTCCATCAGAGGCGCACTCGGCTTCGCTTTTTGCCACGCGTTCTTGCTGAGCTCAGACGACTCCAGGTGGTCTGCTTTGAAATCAAATATTCAGCATTTTTACCTGAGCTTGTCGGGCTGCACGGCCGAGGAGCACGGACGGGCTCACATTCACCCGATTTGCAAAGAGGTGCCGCAAGAGTGACCTTGATGTTTGTCAGGCATCTAAACTCCGCAAGGCCTGGCGGTGTTTGTGTCCGAACCGACGGGGGTGGAATGCGCTAATGTGACTAGACGTTGAAGGAAAAACACCCGTAAGGATGCTTATAACTAAGAAAGACTTGACTGAGCCGAGTGGAGTGATGTGAATGCTGATCGCCATGCGTGTCCTTGAAGTGGGCATGGCTGACCACGAGCTGGAGCTGCACATGCATGATACTGCACATAGATAGTGTGTCTAGCACGGCCGCCATTGGTTAGCATGGCAGGAAGATGAAAGAACAGCCACATGACACGGTATTGGAAGTGGGCGGCTCGATCCAGATATGAATCGTATTGATTTATTGATTCATCGCTGTCAAATGACTAAAATATTTAATCACCATCAATTACATTTCGTCCATGGTTAACTCATAATTAATCGCATTTAATCGCGTTTTTATCTGTAAAAATCTGGGACGTAAATCTCTGCGGTACACGATACAATTCGCAACTACAACGATAACTACATTAAAATTTTATGTAAAGGGCTGTCAGGTTTGCAAATATGGGTCATTATTTTATGGGAAAAATTACAGTTCGAAATGCCCCAGTTAGTCCTACTTTGGCGGTCCTTGAACTTTCTCCCATGCACAGACAACTATTCCGTATTTGTATATTTCACCTCATATTTACCTCCAAATGCAGGCTTTCCGTTGGAATGAAAGATTTGATGACCTTATTGAGTGCTAATGTGCATATTTGTGTGGTGCATCTCTCTGGAAGACAAAGTAGTCCTGCAGGCTCATGCTGGCGGACGGTGGCTCCGTATTCATCTTGTCCTTTCCATTTACTCAACAATCCTAAATCCAATCAATCAGATCGCTACAATGTACGCTTGCTTTACCGAGGTGGTAAACCCTTTCCCGGTGGCCAGATAGTTCTACCAGCTAGCACGGCGAATGCTATGTACAGCCATTCTCGACTTCAGCCTTCAGCTTGGTATCTAACTGATACCAAGGGTGGTATCGGTATGGGATACATAAGGTGGTGGTGTCTTTTTCTACCTTTTTCCTCACAAATATGCTAGTGTTTTTTCTCTTGGGTTGTTAAGATTGTTGGATTTGGACGCAAATATCAACGTTATCCTAGTTCATGGAAATTCACTTATCACGGCCGAGTCTTGAACCAGTTAACAGCGATGAACGAGGGACCACTATTAACTGAACTTAACTACTACTGGTATCGTGTCAGCTAGGGACGTCCTGATCCGATCTGATCCGGTCTCCTGCCATGAGACCGGGCCCATCTGATTGCCGTATAACGTTGGGAACTCTGAGCCGCACTCCATCACGGATGGCGCAGTAAATGCGCCTCAAAACTGGTTGCCACGCGAGTCCCGCCACCCGGAAGAAGAAGAAAATACACCACTGCTGTGCAGACATGTCCGCCGTGTACCGTGGTGAAGTTAGTTTCAAGTCGGACCCTGAATATTCGATTCTGTAGCGGAAGCGGTACATACTAGGGACCGTCCATAAATTACTATTGTGTTGAAGAGAGTTTGTAAATACGTCATATATTCCAAATCACACCACAAATTGATTTCCTACCCTAAAAGTCTTTTTTCCCAATTTTATCCTTTATTGGATGGACTTTTATGGGATCTTTTAATGGATCAGGGACCCGACTCTCAGTGGTTTGGTACAAACGCCAAACAATACTTTTACTGTTCTTTGTAATGCAAAGTCAGCAATACTTTGGTTGCATCATTTTTATGCTATTTTCATAGCCATATTTCATTCCACAAACTCATGTTTGAAACAAAAATTTAAAAAAGCGTGGATACCGGATCGTATCGGCAAGATCATAGGCCAAGAAATGTGGATCAGAACATCCCTAATATCGGCACCGACAATACTAGACCCGAATTTGGCATCAAATCAATACCAACAATAGCACTTTAGTTCCTACAATGTATGAACATTTTTCACTGCAATGTTATAAAAGTTTTTATTTAAAAAAAGAATATTTCTCAATCACCGACTTCACCGCCATAATCCCCATGATTTATTTTGATTCTGTTTTAAATCTATAACAATATCGGATTTGTTATTTTTCACACATACTTTGCTTTTGTAATATTTGTAACAGATCTGCAAGTATTTATGTGATTGCTAAAGTTTAGTGTAGTTTGTCGCATGGGCCTGATGTCCATGCAAAGTGGCTCATTGGGGATGAAAAGAAAATGGAGCGATGAATTGCGCTGCAAAGATCTTGTATCTTTCCGAAACAACGCCAGCAACGGGCGGACGTTTGCACAGTACGGTGAATGCTTAGTTTGCCTTCATAGTTTCATCATCGGTACACAATTAGCGCGGCACAGCAACCGACAGACACAACAGCAGATGCCCGAGGACGCCTCTGCCCTCCACCGCGCAGGCAAGCGAAGGCATCACCTAACGAGTGACGCAGCTCCACAGCGCCGGATTGCGTTAATTCGGCCCGTCCCAACGCCGACCCGGACCCGCTCCAGATAACGCAACCACATCCCAGTTTGTCACGAGCGAGACGCCGGCTGTTTTAACGTCTGGCATCAGTTGCAATGATGAGCTGCTGCTGGAAGCCATCGAGCGGCGTTTCCCGGATATCTGCTCGCCCTCGCTCTCTCTCACACACACACACACACACACACACACACGCGAGAGTAGTCCCTCATTTATCGCGGGTCTGACCGTTGATTTCTGCAAAGTACAATTCCTTTTTTATAAATGCAATATTTCCATACTCAGAGCGGAGTATACAAACTATACATTTTTAGCAGTATTAGAGCCCCCTACAAAATAGATAACACCCCTATAGTCCTCTCGTATTTGCCGATACTAGGTATGTAAATGCCTTCGTGACAGATAAATTGATTCAAATCTACATACACAGGTTACGGTGCAATTCAAAAACAAAATATTTGAAAAGCAGAAAGATTGGATAAGCATGCTCGCCGCTGTTGGTCTGGCTGGTCAAGTTTTGCACCCTTCTGAAATGAACCTGAAGACGTTCCAAACTTTAGTGTTGAAACGGTTAACATACTGGCCTCTGTTGGTCGCATCCTCCTTGAAATGAATCCAAAACATTCCAAACTTCAGACGCATTAGTTAGCCAGCCGGCTAGCTCGGCTGCTGTCATGGTAAGCTATGGAACCTGCCTGACAATCCCTTCACCGACAGCGTTGTTCATAAAACACTGATTGCTTCTCTCGGGATACAAATCCATTCATAGTTTCAGAATCCCCGATAACTAAAATATATTTGTCAGCTGCAGCTCCCCCAGTATTTGTATTTTGCCATTTTGGGCTTGAAAATGCTTCATCAACACATCTCTTGATTAAAGGAGACCTGTTGTACTTATTCACGGGCCTTTCTATTGAGTTCTGTAGTCCTATAGAGCAGCTACACATGATAACCCGCACAGAAAGATTTGTAGATCTTCCAGAGACGCTGCGCCTTTTCCTGCAGCGTTTCCTGCACAGACAACATTACTTACACAAAATGAACACCGTTAGGACACTGATGGATTGTCTTCAACACCACCAAGTAACGTCGGACTTCAGCAACAGTTTGGCGGATAGTCCGGCTTCGTATCGCTAAACAAAATTAGCTTTCCCTCACACCCCAACAAACATTTCCCGGGAGCTATTGCTCAATGTTGCCCATCTGAAGAAGTCCAGGGTTTGTGGCGTCAGTGGAACTCGTTAAAAAACAAACAAACTGTGAAACAAAGCGTGCAGAGCCGCCCAAAACTGCTTTCAGGGCTCACTCCCAAACCTCAACATCTGGCGTTGGCATCCTTTACCACGCCAGTGCCACGTCATAACAACACTTACAAGTCCTCTTTGAACATGCAGAAAACCAGGGAAGCGGAGGCGTGAATGTTCAAGCGTGGAAGGATGACCGTGTGTAGGTCCGTGTGCTTTTGCAGCTCCGAGCAGTAGATGGCGTCGTAACGCGGTAACACAGTCCGAGGCATCCCAGACCCGGTAGTCCTGACACCGCAGCGCTAGCAGGTGGTCATCAAACACAACTATGGGTTTGCTCACCTTAACGTTACCTGTGACTTACGAAGGGCCCGCAGGGCACGCTGGGTACTCCTGCAGCAACTCCCCTCCACGCCACAGTATCGTGGAGTATTGCGTAACGTCAGGGGGGCCCAAAGTGCAGCCTGGGGGCCATTTGTGGCCCCCAGGCTGTTTGTTTGTTTGTTTGTTTGTCCCAACGCACATTGTTAACATGGAATGAAAAAAATACAAAAATATAATTAAGAGCATACTGTAACTAAAACAGCAAAAAATGAAAAATCCAAAATTTTTTTAGTAAAGTCAAAATATGAAAAGAAAAAAAGTCTTGGTGTTACCAGAATGAAATAATATGAGGAAACGTAATGTCATTTTAGTGGCACAAAGAAAAAAGACAAACAAAGCAAAGAATAATGTTGCAATTTGTGGAAAATTAGGTTGGGGGAAAAGTTGGAATATTACGGGAATAAAGTCTAAATATTATAATATTCAAATGTTTGGAAAATTAAAAAAAACATCAGAAATGGAAAAAACAGCTCTAACAATCCAAATATTACAATTTACTACGATTTAATGTCATTTTCAGTGTTTTTTTTCTTGAACATAAACAATTTCATAGCATATCAAAAAATATATCAAAGTTTCATTTTTTAGTATGGTGGAAAAAGTTTGGACACCCCTGCTTTATGTCATTTAAGCCCATTTGATTTTTCTCAAGTTGTACTCACTTGCAGTACATAACAAGGCATTCAAAGAACACATAGAAAAACATGATATGTAGTGTTCCACGCTGGTCACTCAGCAGTAATATTGCAATGATGAAGTCGCCACGAGCAGGAAGTAAAACAACAGGCACGCGTGCAACGCTAACGGGGCTTGTTCATGATTAATATGTCATATTTTGCATTATTATGTCCACTCTATTATGTAACAGGAGTGGAAAGGTGACTATAGGGATGCTATTTCATGTCTAGAGGGCTCTAATGTTAAAAACCCATGTTTAGAAAATTGTACACTGGTTTTCTCTCTAAAAATGTCCAACTAAACCCAGCCCAATTTTCGACGCCCTATATTCTTCTGCCGCAAGGCATGCTGGGCAGCTCACGGGACTCTTTCTCTCAAGGTTTTGCCGAGTTTGACGCATTTTTGTGCGATTGATGCCAAGGAGGCCGTCAGAGAAGTAAACATACTCTCGATATCCAATGTTTGATTGTTCAAACACTGCCCAGCATGCCTTGCGGACATGTGGTTTTAAATCACTTTAGCGCCTTGTGGTTGGGCAGATTTGTGTGATGTGGTTTCATTGCACCATGAGCAAGTTGACGTCTGCCATGGTTTTTTTTTCTAACCCAAAGTCAAAACGTTTGAACCCCCAAAACAACATCAACATGGGATGGACGTAAAGGTGTAAAAACATCTCCGTGCGGCTGACAGACACCCATCCAGGGGCTGGGGAGGTGTAACCTTGAAACTCGGGGGAGGCTTGGCACTGCATGCCGACCTAACATCATCCATGCTGAGGGTCCTACCTGCTGCAGCCTGCATCCAGCCGCAGATCTTGTACACGGTGGAGGTGCTGAGGAGGAAGAAGAGCGAGAAGCAGCCGATGCAGGTGACCACCAGCATCATGGACATCCCGATGAAGAAGGAGGCTGCCTTGAAGGCTCTGGAGGGGATGGCGGCGAACTCGGTGAAGCTGCCCTGGCAGGCCAGCTCTCTGGAGACGCCGTCCCCGATGCAGTAGTGGAACAGGCCGAAGTAGCCCGCCTGCGGCGTGGCCACGCCATCGCCGATCCAGTAGGGCTGCGAGAAGATGGTCACGTTGACGATGCCGAAGAGGATGGTGAAGATGGCCCACAGGAGTCCGATGACGCGGGAGTTCCGGACGTAGTTGGTCTGGTAGAGTTTGGCGGCTTCTGCAGACGGGAGCATGGATGCGGCGCTGGCGGGGATCATCGTACGCAATCGGACGTCGGGGGCAGGAGGAGGCTGCAGCTGCTTCGTCGACGAATCTACGGCCGTGCGAGCGCAGCCCAGCGGCGTCTGCCGGGCGCCGGCATCGTCCGAACGATGATGGAGGCTGGAGGATCGCACCGGCGGCGGGGCGTGCGCTCTGCCCGGCGCAAAGGCTGCGTCAGGGGGGCTCGGGGCGCAGCAGACACGGACGCGCCGATCTGGGTCCTCTTCAGCCGAACGTCGACGACGGCATCGCGGCAGCCGGAGTGGGAGGGGCGAGGGCGGCGGGGCGGGCAACCTGTGGCTCGGGGGCCTTTTGGTGGGCGCATCCGCAGACCGCCGCGTTGCGCAACAGCGCTTTGGGCCAAGAACGAGGCCGAACGAGGTCGTCGTATTCCCAGGACAAAACGTCCTTTTCATGTCAAAAGGATGTTTTTTAAAGCGAAGCAAAGAATAGTTGGAGTAAGGTCACTACCATACCACCTTTACATTTGGTGAAAAGATCCTGCCCCAAATTTGGTCGATTTTGGCCAAACTATAAACTCTACCCCCCAAAAGAGCCCAAAGGGCGTCCGATGTTGGGTGGGATTTTCAGGAACTAACAAAAAGTACAAATAAAGTTGTGCTTTTTTGCAATAATTACATTTTGAAAAAGGGTAATAAAGAATAAAGCCAAAACATCATGGAAATAAAGTCATCATTAAGTAAAAAAACAAAAACCCAAAAGCATGTATGAAGTATAAACTTATATTATTATAAATTCATTGGAATAAAATATATATATTGTATCATAATATTATAAACAATCTACTCTCTACGAGAAACAAAGCAAACAATTGTCCGTTTTGGACATGGAGGTCGCGGACGAGCTTATAATGTCCCGAGAATAAGTCATAGTTACGATTTCCAAGAAAGCTGAATATTTGGAACATTTCAAACAGCAAAAATGGGTACAATCTTTCAAGTAGAAAAAAAACATTGCGATGGTACAAGAACAAGCGTGTCAAATAAGGAGTACAAATTGTGCCTTTTAGTAGCAAACACTTGATTTTGTTATGAGAAACAAAGCAAAACTTGCATAAAACAGAAGTTGCAATTTGTTCTACTATTAGTTTGTTTAAAAAGTTTCAATATGATGGGAAAAAAGTGGGACTGAAGGCAGAATATTACAAAAATAAAAGCAATTTTTGTTATTTTTCTAATGATGAGTGTCAAAAATAACGTTCCAAACTTTGTCAGAGATTTATTATATTTTCAAATAAAAATCTCATGCAAATCAAAATAATTTTTAATAATAATAATATAATAATAAATAATTTAATATTTTTAAGTGTGTGGCTTTTGGGACTTTCAGCCAGAAAGGTTCCCGACCCCTGATCTACAGAAACATCAGAACTTGTTTACCGTCTCCGCGAGCAATTTAAGGACACACAATCATCTATGCCGCTCGTCCTCATGAGCGTTGTGGGGAAATGCTGGAGCCTATCCCAGCTGGTCTTCCTTTAGGCCTCCTGCCTGGCAGTTCAAAAGCATCCTTCTACCAACATATTCACTATCTCTCCTCTGGACATGTCCCAACCATCTCAGTCTGGCCTCTCTGACTTTATCTCCAAAACCTCTAACATGTGCTGTCCCTCTGATGTGCTTATTCCTGATCCTGTCCATCCTGGTCACACCCAAGGAGACCCTGAGCATCGTCATCTCTGCTACCTCCAGCTCTGCCTCCTGTCTTTTCCTCAGCGGCACTGTCTCTAGACCAGACAACATGGCTGGTCTCACCACAGTTTTGTACACCTTTCCTTTCATTTGAGCTGAAGCTCTTCTATCACACATCACACCCGACACTTTTCTCCACACATTCCAGCCTGCCTGCACACCCTTCTTCATCTCTTTTCCACACTCTCCATTGCTCTGGACTGTTGACCCTAATTACTTAAAATCCTCCACCATCTTTATCTCTTCTCCCTGTAACCTCACTCTTCCACTTGGGTCCCTCTCATTCACACACATGTACTCCGTCTTCATTCCTCTCCTTTCCAGGGCAAACCTCCACCCCTCAAGCTTCTCCTCCACCCGTTCCCTGCTCTCACTACATATCACAATGTCATCTGCAAACATCATAGTCCATGGAGATTCCTGTCTAACCTCGTCCGTCAGCCTGTCCATCACCATAGCAAACAAGAAGGGGCTCAGAGCTGATCCCTGATGGAGTCCCACCTTCACTCGGAACTCCTCTGTCACACCTGCAGCACACCTCACTACTGTCTTACAGTCCTCGTACATGTCCTGCACCGCTCTAACATACTTCTCTGCCACTCCAGACTTCCTCATACAATACCACAGTTCCTCTCTGGGCACCCTGTCATAAGCTTTCTCCAGATCTACAAAAACACAATGCAGCTCCCTCTGACCTTCCCTGTACTTCTCCATCAACATCCTCAAAGCAAATACTGCATCTGTTGTACTCTTTTTTGGCATAAAACCGTACTGCTGCTCACAAATGCTCACGTTTGCCCTTAGTCTAGCTTCAACTACTCTTTCCCATAACTTCATTGTATGGCTCATCAGCTTTATTCCTCTGTAGTTGCCACAACTCTGCACATCTCCCTTGTTCTTAAAAATGGGCACCAGCACACTTCTCCTCCATTCCTCAGGCATCTTCTCATTATCTAAGATCTTGTTAAACAACCCGGTCAGGNGGGATAAGCCCAAAGGAAAAGAAGAAGAGCGATGTACAGCTAGGAACACATTATAATAAAATAATTGGGATTTAATCAACAAGTCATGCGCACCACAGCCCTAAACTGGTTGAATGTGTTCTCTGTGAAAAAAGTATGCATATCTTTTTTGGACGGCGTTGGAGATTCGAGTCAATAATACATGTTAGCAAATATTCTACTGCATAACAGTTGTACTTTTGTACAATAAATCCACCAGGACGGCGTCACACCGCAGTCAGCCCTTTGGTCATTTTGTTTAAACCAAACTGCGAAAGGCTTTTCTCTGCACATTTATGGGGTTGAACCCGCTCATTTATTGGGCATTACAGACATTCAGCTGCATTGTCCTCATTTTTGCTCGTGCGCCGGAACACTAACGTTCGGATTTACAGCACGGATGGATCGGGAGTCTTTTTTTTATCTGCAACTTCCCACGGTGAAAAAGCCTCGTATCTGCAGGAAAAGTAGCACAAATGCACTCTTGCGTTCATTAAAGTGCAACTTCGAGGTACCGCCGATGCACACAAACAGTTAATATAAAAAAAGTAGAACTTTTTTGTCGCGTAATCTCATATAACAGTAGGACTTCATGGAATTTCAATGAGTTGAGCTTGTCGGAATTTGATTTGGCGTTGTGGACTTGCATATGAATATATAATACAAAAAACCCATCCCATGAATCCTGCTTGGCAATGAACCGCTTACAGATTATCCTCTGGAACTGAATGAGACTGAGACGTTTGCATTAAGCTCGTATTAGCTGCTGTAAACTACGGAAAACTGTTTTTTTTAACCGCGGCGGAAAACACAGACGTTACTAATAGCATTAATGTTCTGTGGAAGGAGGAAAAGGCTCCAATAATGACATCATTGCCCTAAATAAATGTGTAAATACTTAAATGTGCTGCACCTAAGCACAGCCCCTGCATAGTCACAGCAAGCAGCAATCGTGTGATCAGGTAGGATCAGTATCAAAGGCACCCAATGACCCGCCCGTCGTTGTATTGTCTTTGCTTTTACCCGCTAGCTGCAATGAGAAAAAGAGAATGGAAAAGACAACAAGAACATGGAAACAAAAACAAAGACAAAATGTAAAAACCACATTTGTATATTTTGGTATGAATTTCCATGGAATATTTCCACACGTATTTGCTTTTACTTTTGTCCCTCCTGGAATTCCATACTGGGGAATTTGATCCAATCAGGACAAATAAAAAACGATCTGGCAACGCCCTATTTCGCCCGATCAACCTATCAGAGCGCTTTCCTCGCATCGGATTCTTGATTGGCACCAAACGAGCTAAAGCTGAACCTGGCGCTTGTTTATTTGATGTTCAAGTGAACCGTTTGTTCCTAAATACGATTCGCGTTCGCCAAACTGGACGTCCTGATTGGTTGCTTGTGTCGAACGCTCACAAAGTAGGTACGTAGCCAAATGTTTGCTAAAGGATACCAAAACACTGCATGTGTTGGTATCGGGATGATGCAAAGTATCTTCAATGGACGGCCAGTATCGCCTATACTTCAGTTTGTCAAGAGCATTTCACGATTTTGGCATCTCAGCAACCTCGTGTGTGAGCAAATGTTTCAACTTTCTTCTTCTTTTCTTGTAATCCAACAATTGCTGCTAAACATGAGCAAGACCGAAACACTGCAGTGCTGCGTCTGCCCAGCAGAGGGCGGTGTAGGCTAACATTCAATTTAGGCCAATCTGTGACACACCCACACAGAATGGTTTTTGCAGTACTGTGTGTTTTATGCACAAAGGTTTGGAACACCTCCTTTAATTTATTAGAAGCATTGGATGAGCACTGAGTTTTCCCCATAAGTGTGGAAGCCGTGCGTTGACCCCCAATTCCATGGCCGTGGTGCACTTCCTAACGTAACATTTGCCTCTTGGTCAAAAACCCAGTCAGTGCTCAAAGGCAGAACATATTGGAAGAGCATTCCATTAACACTAAGAGACTGTCAGACACACGGAATCGTCCAAACCAAAAAGTGGATGAAACAAAGCCGAGTCTGTGATCACCTTTTCAGCCTTTTCAGGTTCTGTGTTTAATTTATTGTGTTTTCTTTCTACGATGTTTATTTTTACCTGCCCGGGGACCACAGATGGAAACTAGCAGCTGTGCTATTGACACCCGTGTATGCGGTAATGCATTGTTCACTAATAAATACATTAAAAATGTTCATCAAATGCATTTTGTGTGAAAGTTCAACTAGCAGATTACTTAAAATTAAGACGGTCTGAGAGAACCTCCTCCCTTCCTGTGTGGAAGTGGTAAGTTTGTGCCTTCTTACTCTTACCGTGATAAGTAAAACATGAAGCTTGAAGATTACTGTACTTTTCCTGGTTAACATGCTTACTGGACCCAAACTGGGTACAGACGCAGATGACAATTCCATCCATCCAGGGTCGCGGGTTTGCTGGAGCCTATCCCAGCTGACTTTGGGCGGGAGGCAGGGGGCAGCCTGGACTGGTCGCCAGTTAATTGCAGGGCATTGACTGGCACCATTCACACTCTAATGGACAATTTAGAGCGGCCAATGAAGCTAACATGCATGTTTTTGGAATGTGGGAGGAAAGCGGAGTACCCGGAGAAAACCCACACACGCACGGGGAGAACATGCAAACTCCACACAGAGATGCCCAACGGAGATCCGAACCTTGAACCTCCTGGCCGTGAGGCCAACGTGCCACCCACTCATCCAACGTACGTCCCAGATGACAATACACAAAGTTAAAAACCCAGAGGACAGTTTAATCGTGGAAAAACACGCCAAGGTGGAATGTCGCTCCAGGCGGTGAAAACAGCTTCACTCAGGGCACCCACTGTCTGGAAGGGATATCCATTTTTGTGAACTTGCCTTGCCATCCATCCCCAAATGTTCTCCTTCTGGATTTAGATCAGGGGAACACGCAGAATGGTTTGAAAGAGTGAGCTTATTCCTCTGTGAGGTCCATACAGTCGGTACCACACAGACCAGTGCCGTCAGTCATGAGGGATGCTCCCTTGCGACATCTCCACATAGGCGGCTGCCGTTTGACGCCCCTGCACGACCTGAGGCTCCGTTGCTCCGTTGAAGGATCATGATGGTGCCGTGTGGAAACATCTCGGGTGGGATCTCCTTGTCGTGTTGGTAACGTTGGATGCCTTCAGGACAGTATGGGAGAATAAAACTTTCTTCCGCCTTTCAATGTCCCGAGTTTGCGGCTGTCCCGCAAATTCCAGTTGCTCGTGCGCCTGTTGATTTTTCTATTTTTGTGGGGTCACTGACAGCGAATGCTCTGTTCCTATGGCTGACACATGATGTAGGAATTAATAGTGTGGGCCATTTGCAAACTGCCTCATTGGATTTTGTTGAGGGAAGCGCTCCCATCCCGGCAGAGGAGCGATCTTACGCATCTCCACATCACGGCCGCTATCTTTGCGTAAACGAAACATAAACATGAACTGCATTTGCTCACGCTTATTTTTAGAAAAGGGAAGTGGACAACGCTGCTGAGCTCAACTGGTCAGCGTTTGCCAGGCTGGAGATTGGGACGGACGTGGATGGCGAAAGAATGGTTGGTCGAGGATGAGAGAGATTTGCCTCCATGAGTTTAGGGATGAAAGACAGCCGTGTGTGTGTGTGTGTGTGAGAATGCCAAAGATTAGAAGGCCTGCATGTGTTGAGATAAGCGGGGTTTGTTGCTTTGCTTGTTTCCATGCCTCATAAGTGAGTGTATGTGCGTGTGCTGATAATTGTGGCTGAAGTTAGCTGAGCGGTGATGGCAGCACTTCCTCTGACACATCAGCTTTACAGATGCCACGTCCGTCGTGAGACCGTGTGGTTAAGACGTTTCCCCAGGAGGGATTTTAGCCACGGTGAATGTCATTACAGCCACACAATGGCTTCACTGCACATCCTGGCCGTCTTTACCGAATGGGCTGCAACGGCTGCAGCTCGCATAGCTACGTTGGTGCTGCTGATGCCCGCGTCCGACCCCCACTCCTTGTCACGTTGTTGGGTCGGGTGCAGCATATGACGTCTGTATCTCCGAATATTGAACTATTACTCATTCCTGATCCTGTCCATCCTGGTCACACCCAAATATATATGTATATAAGTATCATGTCCCTCATATAAAGGGTTGTTTCAGGAAGGGCACCCGACGTAGAACTTTTGTCAAATCAAAACATGGGAATCAAACAGAACACGATGATTCGCTGCGGCGACCCCTGTTGGGAGATGCAGGGATAAGCCGAAAGGAAAAGAAGAAGACGTGACACGTGCACAGTTGCGGTGTACTGTAAAAAAAGCTTCTGGAGACAAATGTGACTTGTAACTTCCAACAAAAAGATCAATTTGGCGGATAATAAATGTTTGCTATAAGCCCCAGCAACTAACCCTAACGCAGGGATGTCCAAACTTTTTCCTCCAAGGGCCACATACTGACAAATGAAAAGATGGGCCACTTTGATATTTCGTTAAATTGATATTTTGTACAAATATTTCAGGAAAAAAATGCATCTCAGCTTCGTGATGGAGTTGAAAAGTGTATTATTAATATGTACTTTGGTATTTGGTCTTTTTTCACAATTTTGCTGCTGTTTTTTTTTAGGGGGGGTTCCAAAATTTTCAACATTATTTTTTTATATCTTATATATTTGTAAATTTGTGTAAATGTGCTTTTTTCCCTAACCTAATTTCCAGAAATTACAACAAAATTTTTGTTTCTCATAATATTACAACTTTTAAAAATAACATTTTTCTGTAATATTTCAACCCTATGCTACAAAAATGACATTATTTTTGCTCCTAATTTCAGAAGTTTATCCTTACAAATTTGCAGCAGTTTTGTCCTATTTTATTATTATTATTTTATTTTTTCATTTTTTTACAAATTCTATTTTGTTCTTCCCCCCCCCCCACATAATTATTTATGACTTTGTTCACATAATATTTGAACTTATTCTGATAACAAAACACTTTTACTGCAACATTGTTTTTTTGTTTATCAAGACTGTCGGTTACCCATCTGGTGCAGATTTTCAGCACAATTCTGACACTAAACACATAATTGTGTATTTTCACTGTAATTAAACTGCCGGCTATTTCCAAAATAGCCATGTTCCCCAACCCTGCTTGTCATCCACCAGCACGGGTCAAACAGAACCGGGGCCAATGCTTTTTAAACATTTTTTTTTACACCCAAGCCTTTAATAATACAAAAGATAAAAACAGCCAAATGAAAGCTGGAGAGAATGCA
Organism: Oostethus manadensis; assembly: GCA_024372805.1. Classification (NCBI taxonomy): domain Eukaryota; kingdom Metazoa; phylum Chordata; class Actinopteri; order Syngnathiformes; family Syngnathidae; genus Oostethus; species Oostethus manadensis. Next base: position 448,690 of record QODF01000153.1, read on the forward strand.
AAATAAACATTGTATCGCTTGGATCTTGGGAATTTGTTACTGTGTATGTCCGAAAGTTTAGAATGTGTAGAATTATCTGCTGAACTGAGCAATAACATTGATTTGTTTGAAAGTTCCAAATTCGCCTCGGCTTTCCCAGTTCGGATACTCTGCTGGTTGTTATGTTTACATACCCTCCATAGCTCTGTCACGCTAACGAGCCTTGTAACATCTCGTGCATGTCTGTTGGGTATGCGGTACGAACGCAAACACGGCTTAAATAGTACTAATTGATTGGAGTTCATTAACGGGCATATTACTACGCTTTCCCTCCTTTCTGACCTTTAAATCTTATTAGAAAGTTGTATTGTCGTGTAAAACGATTCCAACACGCCAGATAATGAGGTTTGGACATGTGGAGGTGAGCCCTGAAAGCAGTTTTGGATGCTTCTGCACGCTGTGGGTTGTTTTGTTCCGCTGAGGTGATGCTACCCGGACTTCCGTGCATGGACAGTGTTGAACAATGGCACCCAGGAAATGTTTGTTTGGGTTTGAGGGAAAGCTAATTTTACTATAAACTCCTCTGTCGCCAGAATTAGGAAGTGGCGTTCCGCAGCCGTCCGGAAGCCCTCGGAAGCCTCCTCGGGAGCGCTCGGGAGTGTGACCAATCACAGCGGGAAGAGGTATCTGCTAGTTGTTATATTCTAAATCACACCACAAATGGATCTATAACATGTCAAATTGTTTTTATTCAGACATATCCTTGTTAAAATGCAGTGTTTCAGAGAAGTACTAATTCGTTGTTTTGAATCGAACATACAACCCATAGCACTGGAATGCTGTCAATGGTGTGCTTGAGGTTTGTTATTTTTCTAACAGCCCACCAGGTGGCACCCCCAGAGAAGCCTTGGTTGACCTCAGAAGCATGAGAAGCTTTGCTGTGTGCAAATGTTCAACTTTTTTGTACAAGCATACCAAGGCGTGACTGTCATATGGCGTCTTCATGTTTGGTTTGCCAAATGTGACCTTCTGAGCTCTTGCAATGGTGATGTTAGAACCTTAGGGTGGAATTTTTCAAGGACAAAAGCCTTTCTGAAGTACAAATGTGGGTTTTTTTGGAGTGCACTGAGGTGATGAGTTGTGTGTGCATCGGATGTTCGCCTTGGCGACTGAGACCGGCCAGGTTGCAGTTGCTGTGCGTGGCTGTGAACGGTTCTGTGTGCTCCACGGCGTCTAGCGCACACGTCAACCGCGACAGTAATGCCGGAAAGGACCACCTTCTTCTTGTTTGCAAAATGCCTCCAACCTTCTTTTTGGAACATCACTAATGTGTGACCCTTTTCCTCGGCTTTCCTGTCAGCCGCAGCACGCCGGCTCGTTCGTAACAAACCTTCCTCTCATTCATTATTGAGTCTTGTTTTTTTTCTTCCAGCCTCAGAATAAAGAAGGGCACCGATCTTTTGAATGTTTAATACCGCCTGTGAAAAATGGAGCATGAGTCACTTTCCACAATGTGAACTGGTAAAAATGTAGCCAGTCAGTAGATGGGAGTTGTGTGTCAAGAAAGACGATGGGAAAAAATGTAGAATTGGCCGGTTATTTCTTTTTTCTTTGTTCTGTGTCAGAATAAAAGAGCAAAAAATATGCGCAGCAAAACACGTGAAATTAGCAGCGTCTCAGAATAGTCGATTCAACCTTGCATACGAAAATAGCGTGCGATTCGACCTGGCATACGAAAATAGCGTGCGATTCGACCTTGCATACGAAAATAGCGTGCGATTCGACCTTGCATACGAAAACACCGTGCGATTCGACCTTGCATACGAAAACACCGTGCGATTCGACCTTGCATACGAAAACACCGTGCGATTCGACCTTGCATACGAAAACACCGTGCGATTCGACCTTGCATACGAAAACACCGTGCGATTCGACCTTGCATACGAAAACACCGTGCGATTCGACCTTGCATACGAAAACACCGTGCGATTCGACCTTGCATACGAAAACACCGTGCGATTCGACCTTGCATACGAAAACACCGTGCGATTCGACCTTGCATACGAAAACACCGTGCGATTCGACCTTGCATACGAAAACACCGTGCGATTCGACCTTGCATACGAAAACACCGTGCGATTCGACCTTGCATACGAAAACACCGTGCGATTCGACCTTGCATACGAAAACACCGTGCGATTCGACCTTGCATACGAAAACACCGTGCGATTCGACCTTGCATACGAAAACACCGTGCGATTCGACCTTGCATACGAAAACACCGTGCGATTCGACCTTGCATACGAAAACACCGTGCGATTCGACCTTGCATACGAAAACACCGTGCGATTCGACCTTGCATACGAAAACACCGTGCGATTCGACCTTGCATACGAAAACACCGTGCGATTCGACCTTGCATACGAAAACACCGTGCGATTCGACCTTGCATACGAAAACACCGTGCGATTCGACCTTGCATACGAAAACACCGTGCGATTCGACCTTGCATACGAAAACACCGTGCGATTCGACCTTGCATACGAAAACACCGTGCGATTCGACCTTGCATACGAAAAGAGCGTGCGATTCGACCTTGCATACGAAAAGAGCGTGCGATTCGACCTTGCATACGAAAAGAGCGTGCGATTCGACCTTGCATACGAAAATAGCGTGCGATCAAGATTGTACATGTTGGTGCCCGCGGCCGTTTCCTGTTTAAAAAAAGGTCTTTGTTTCAGTGTAGCCTAATTTGATACAAAGTCGGCCTGATTCATTTTGAAATGTTACCTTTGAACAGGACCCGTACTTACTACTACAGCCATACAGATAACGTTGTGGTTTTTGTGGAAGTACCAAACTCAAAGGTGGATTAGACGAACTGTACCTGTAGGTTTGTCCTGATCAAAAAGGACATCACCGCTATCAAACAACAGCAAGAAAAATCAAGACCAGTTCTGTTTCTACAAATGGGAGTCCTTACACACGTCCATGAATGGGTTGCAATGTTTGTCTTCATTCCCACCTATCAGTGCTTGCAGGGAGGGGTGTGCTCTGCAGGTCTTGCATTGCCGGCAGACATACATACGAAAAATGGCGCCGGCTCTCACCGTGGTTCTAAGCCGTTGACTTTGCGAACTGGCGAAAGCGGGTATCTCCCACGATGGTAACGACGTTCATTCAGCGTCATCCCCCAGCAGATTAGCAGTTTCAGTGGCAGATTACTATCACGGCCATGCTCCACTGGCCGGCTGAGAAGATCATTCCTCCCCCACACTGTGGGGCTTTTCAACACAACAGAGGGGGAGGGATAAAAACACACACAGGCCTGGACCTATCAATTTATATAAGTGTTATATTTTCTATTTATTTAGTCTTATTCTATGTTAGTGTTTTCTCATCTCTCCTGTCCTGCCTTGCTTGTTTCTTGCTGTGATTACGTGTTTAAGTTTAGTATGACATTTTTGCAGAGCTGCTGGAAATCTGAATTTCTCTTAGAGATTAAAGAAGTCTACCTACCTACCTGAAGCAGGTCGTCTTTGTGGCCTTTCAAAACACCGTTGTAGCAATGCTGGCGTTTCAGGTGGCTGATAAGGCTCGATGCGTTCAAAGTCCACTTTTTTTCCCCCTCTTTGCGGAAGGTTTGTAGAATATTTCTTGTAAAATGCACACAAAATGTCTTCCACTGAAACACTAAAGAAGTCCCACACGATTGACGCCATGTGCGTGTTACCGGTTAGCTCGGCGAGGTGGCGAAGTGACGACAGGCCGTTATGCAGTTGCGGCACGTGACAGAAAAGGAGTGCTTGATTTGCTCACTTTAGTTCAGTGTCTGTCACCACAGTAACCTTGCCTCAGTTTTCATGTAAATTATTTTTAATGTTTACAGAATATTTCATATTCGAGATAACGCGAGATGGACAGGCGGATTGGTGCGGCGTCTGCAGTGATGCGGACTCTGCACCGATCTGTCGGGGTGAAAAGAGAGCTGAGCCAAAAGGCAAAGCTCTCAGTCTACCGGTTGATCTACGTTCCTACCCTCACCTATGCTCATGAGCTTTGGGTAGCGACCGAAAGGACAAGATGGCGGGTACAAGCGGCCGAAATGAGTTTTCCACGCAGGGTGGCTGGGCTCTCCCTTAGAGATAGGGTGAGAAGCACTGTCATCCGGGAGAGACTCGGAGTAGAACCGCTGCTCCTCCGCATTGAGAGGAGCCAGATGAGGTGGCTCGGGCCTCTGGTTAGGATACCTCCCGGACGCCTCCCTGGGGGGTGTTCAGGGCACGTCCAACCGGTAGGAGGTCTCGGGTAAGACCCAGGATACGTTGGAGAGACTGTGTCTCTCAGCTGGCCGGGGAACGCCTCGGCATCCGCCGGGAAGAGCTGGACGAAGTGGCCGGGGAGAGGGACCTCTGGGCTTCCCTGCTTAGGTTGCTGCCCCCGTGACCCGACCTCGGATAAGCGGAAGAAAATGGATGGATGGATGGACTATTTCATAGTTGTTGTGCACGCCTACTTGTTATGCGCTGCAATTGCACGATCCCAATAAGCCATGATAATGATCCTCGGCATTTATGGACTTATTGGCTCATCAATCATCCCAGTCCTCAGTGAAAATCAAGCTCAGCTTCCCAAAGGAATGTTTCTTTTTCGCCACACATAAGTGAATGTATGGGAAGCACTGCCCAATGACGTCCAGTATCATCTGAGCCGTGTACTCGGGCCGGGCGATACTGCAAAGCTGAGCAGAACGACCCAAGCACAGTGCAAATACTGTTTGCGGAAGTCGAGTTCTACGAAAAGATGCAACAGGCTGTTCTTACATTCAACTGCTTGTTCATACCACTAATCCAAGCTGCTTTAAAAAAACTTCATATTTGATGCATAAATCTGAGGGAAGAAGCAGGACGGGATCAATAGCCCGAGGACGTCAGATATTCATGCCGTGAGCCAGGAGCCTGTCGTTTTCAATATGATGCGTTCATTTAGATGTTCTTATCTGCAAAGACGTCGTAGATTGTCACTGCTAATGAATTCTTCTCAAACATACGTAATGCAACGTATCTGGAGGAAATGAAACCTTGCGTGACATTTTGGACGGATGGATCAGCAGTTACCACAGGACTGCATTTTTGATCTGCGGCGTTGGGTTGGGGAGGGGCAGCTCGGTGGTGCCTTTGTCTGATTTGCATAATTGGCCGGGATTGAAACCTCCGTTCACCCTTTATTTTTTTTTCTCTGGCAAAAGTCGCAAAAATGTGCAAGCAATGGCCAGTTTTGGTTTTGTTGACGTCCACAGCCGCTTGAGTCGAGCGCCATTAGCCAGTGCGAGGGGCGTAGATCCGTCACGGATTGCTAAATGTTCAGCCGAGCTGCTCCGGTGTCATCTGGAGGCTGCACGCATGTGCACACAAACCGGTTTCTTCCTTCACCGTGCTGATAACCGTTTTTGCTCTCTCTTTTGTACTTTGTACTGTGTACTTTTTACTTCTATTTGGCCCAGAAGCGAGAAGAGTACCACAAGTGGCGCGAGGAAATGTTTTACAGTGTGTGAAGCAAGCAGGTGTTGCAAACGTGGGTTTCATCCGTACATGTCCAGTATGCAGAACGTCTAGCCGGCGGCAATACCCAGAAATAGAAGCAACAGCCTGTCAGTGAACTGTCAAGAGAACGAGGAGCACAAAGTTCAAATGAGGAGGTGGAGGAGGAGGAACGGAGCAGGAGCGTTCAATGAGAGAAGGACCGAACCTCCTGAAATTCCTCCATAACAACAGGAGGGAAACGGGCCATAATTCATGATCACATCTGACAAAAGTGACCGTCTTTTGTCTTCCTTAAGTGCCATTCTGCGCCTTTCCAAACCAGATGAAGTTTTAATAAGAAATGGATTTTTTTTCCTTTTGGAGTGACCTTCTGACCTCATCGCTCATTGGAGGCGTAGCGGAGGATGGTCCTCCTCCCTGCAAATCGATGCAGCAGACCTTCATAACCCCCCCTTGGCTGATCTCAGAGGCCCAAATGTGTCATTAATGTGTCATTGAGTACATGTCATCGCCGGAGGCGACAGGATGTTCCTCACCCGGCCCCTCGTCGGATGATAGTGTGGGGAGCGGCATTCCCCCCCCGATTCTGTGAAATGGTGCAGAAAACAAGAGAAGAAAGGACACGCCTCGTGGTGTCTATCAATCCTGTGTGTGCAACGTTGACCTCCTGCGAAACTTCATCTCGCTGCGCTCATCTGTCAGGGAACGGTGGAGGGGGTGGTATTGGACAAGCAGCTTCTCCCCTCCCTTCTTGGATGCATAATTCAGTGTTTCTCTCACAACAGCCTGCCTTTCGAAGGGCTGAGCTCCCCCAGCCATGAGGTTGGCAGTCTGTTCGTATGAAAGAGGCTCAGAAGCCACTCTGTTGTTCCTTCAGGCTTTCTGGCTCCGCACATTCCCAGTCATACCAGCATGATTTATTCTGCCTGTTCATCCGTGGAGAGGAGCTCGGACCCCGGTGGACGAGTTGGAAACCATCTTTGTCCTTGTCAGACTCCAGTTGCAAATTGGGCGTAGGAAGTGTGCCAACATCAGTGTGGGCTGTCAAAGTGATGCTGCAGGAGATTGGCCCGGCCTGGTATGGACTTTACTGCTCCTGAGAGGCCGCCGGGCCACCGAGCCGCGGACCTGCTTTGGCCTCAATAACCAGCCAAGGAAGGAAACGGTGACTGGCCAACTCCATTTGGAGGCGTCAGAGACTTCAAATGGATTGTATTATTTTAAGTATGAAGTACAGTCGTGGTTTTTTAATAAACTTAAACACGTAATCAGCATAAAAGGACCAAGACGAGGCAGGAGAGAGAGAGGAAAACAGAATAAGAATACATATAAAACACAACACTTCAAATATCTATTGCAATAATACACCAGAAAGCCACATGGTGTGGGGGAGGAATCATCTTCTCAGTCTGTCAGTGGAGCAGGACAGTGATAGTAATCTGCTACTGAAAGTGCTCTTCTGTTGGGAGATGATGCAGTGCAGATGATGGACGGGAGCCTCCTCAGTCTCCTTTGCTCTGCCACAGATGTCGGGCTGTCCGGCTCACCACTTTGTGCAGGCGTGTGGCGTCCTTCGTCTTCAGGCTCCTCCCCCAGCCCACTACTGCGTACTGCAGGGCACAGCTAACCATTGACTTTTATATTTGTAATGGTTTTTCAGGGCCTCATGCAAGATGTCTGCAAACTCCACTTTGTAATCTCTCTCCTTTTGAGCGCTTGAGTGCCAGTTGCTGCTGAGACTTCCCTGACATGACTGCCCATGTGCTGCTCCAGGTCCATGTTCTACATGTAATGAGACAGCATGATGGCTCGTTAATAGCTTGGCGGGAAATAATGGCGAGCAGAAGGGCCAGTGCTGGCTTGTGGAATGCACACACGAGATCATGACCATAATGTGTCATCTTCTGCTGATGATGAGAGCCCTACTTTAAATTCATGATTAAATTGACATTTAACTGCATGGAAAGTTTCCACCTCGAACCAATAGGTTGGATCTCTTACCAAGCATCTAGTATGGCCATAATGTTGATTTGTGGTGGTCCCTCAATTTTCTCTCCAATACAGAAAAGCTGCGTCAATACAGAAGAGCTCATTGCCCATGTTCAATTAGTGGTTATGGTTTAGGTCAGGGTTGTTTCCAAACGGGTAAACAAGCGCGTCCATCGTGCTTGTCTTGGGTCTCTGAGTGGAGAGGAGATAGGCCAGGTTCTTGTGATCAGTGTGAACGATGAAAGGAGGTTCGGAGCCCTGCAGCCAGTGCCACCACCAGTGCAGTTTTTGGCAGCCGTTTCAAAGGGGACCTATACAACTCTTTTTTGGGTCTTTGTATCGAGTTCTGGACTCCTATGGAGCAGCTACACACTATAAACCGAACAGAAAGCGTTCTAGATCTTCCAGACTTCCTGCCCAGCCCTCCTCCAGGTATGTCTCCTGTCGAGCTCACTCCGCTGTGACTGGTCACGCTCCCAAGCCCATCCGAGGACTAATGGGCAGCTGCCGGCTGTGACTGGTCACGCTCCCAAGCCCTTCCGAGGACTAATGGGCAGCTGCCGAACCCCACTTCCTAATTTTGGTGGTACGGGAGTTGAGAGTAAACTGCGATTTATCTTTTTAAATCGTCGGCCTCCACGCCAGTGTCGGAAGCATCGACCTCAAGAAGAATTATTGATGTGAATGAGCCGGGGGGCCTCATTTACCAACAATTTTAGTTTCTGGAAAGTGGAGTTGACGTCTGGGCTCCAAGTAAGTCTCTGAAACAATACCTCAATTCTGACAGTTTTTATTGTATCAGGAAGAACAGCTGCAGTGGACTGGTCTTCTACACGAGAACAGGAGCAAGTCCGAGGCACATCAGGTCCTGTCTTTTATGTAGCTGGGGTGGGGGGTGGGGTGGGGTGAGGACATCCTGACTCATCTCCCTAAGTGTGGCACAGAGGTCTTGCTTGGCGCCAGTCAGTCCCGAGTGTGCGAGACCAGAAGCAAGGTGGTACGGTTACAGTCTTCTCTGGTCAACATGTGCCACGAGAGGCACATGTTGACTACATCTAACAGTTACTACATCTAACAGAAAGGATGGTAGAAGTTTGCCTAGCCCAGAAACCTTGAACGTGCTTTCTTGATGCAGCAACAAGCCAGTCAATCGCAGGCTGGATCTCTGCCGGATTGAGATGATGTTCCTCCGCTTATCCGGGTCCATGCCGCGGGGGCCGAAGTTTCAGTAGAGAAGTCAAGACTTCCCGGTCCCCGGCGACCTCTTCCAGCTCCACCGGGAGGACACCAAGGCGTTCCCAGGCCAGCTGTGAGACATAGTCCCTCCAGCGTGTCCTAGGTCTTCCCTGGGGCCTTCTCCCGGCTGGGCATGCCCAAAACACCTCACCAGGGAGGCGCCTGGGAAGCATTCGGACTAGATGCCCGAGCCACCTCAACTGGCTCCTCTCGATGTGAAGGAGCAGCGGATCTACTCTGAGCTCCTCCCGGATGGCCGAGCTTCTCACCCTATCTCTTAGGGTGAGTCCAGCCACCCTACGGAGGAAACTCATTTCCGCCGCTTGTATCCGCGATCTCCTTCTTTCGGTCATGACCCATAACTCATGACCATAGGTGAGGGTGGGAACGTAGATCAATCGGTAAACAGAGAGCTTTGCCTTCCGGCTCAGCTCTCTCTTCACCACGACGGTCCGGTACAGCGACCGCATTACTGCAGATGCTGCACCGATCTGTCTGTCGATCTCACGCTCCAACCTTCCCTCACTCGTGAACAAGAACCCGAAGTTCACCCCTTTTCCGTAATGAAACCCAGAAAAGAGACAGAGAACAAACCGCCTCGGAAGGACTAATCGGACCGGCTGGACATGCTTCTGTATCGGGAAAAATCAAAATGTCATCTCACTAGAAAAAATGACCAAACCAGGGCTACACCCATCTTCAAATGCTGCAAGTGGGTTTTGTTCTCCATACACCATCACCGAGCCGCAAATTGTAGGACTTGGTCATTAGCTGACAGTCATCAGCATCTCTTTTAATTGAACTCATTTACAGGCTGTGGTAATCTGCTGAGGTGACCTTGATTCTGCATCTGTAGAGCGCTTATGCCAGTGCAACAGTCTCTCCCTTTTTATCATGAGCACAAATTGCAGTTCGGCCCATAAAAGTCTGCGTTTCGTTTGTCATAATTACGCCGCCCTTGCCCGGAGAGTTGATGAGTTTCCGTGTGCTTTGTAGACTGATGCCAGGACGGCAAAACTCGTCGGGAAAGGTTCCAGAGAGGCTAAAATCCAAGTTTGCGTTTGATTTTGCATTATTCCTCACAACTCTGAGGGTACTCCGGCAAGACGAGTAGCAAGGGCATGTCGGAGGGCGAAAGGATGCTTGTTGCCATGATGGAATGAGGTATGGCTTGACTGCGTGGGCTTTGTGGTTGTTTGCATACAGAAGTGCACAAGCCCCACGTCCATGTGTTGTAAACCAACCATTCTTCATGTTGGTTTGGTTTTTTTTATTCTATGTTTAGAATATTAAACAGCTGAGGACCCGTAAACGCCTTCTGGGTTGCGGGTTCATGGTGAAAGAAGCAGAAATGTGGTCTGAGATCTTCCTTCGGCTTGATTCCACCCATGTGATGGAAAATCAGAGCAATAAAGGCGATTGGAGAACCACGGATGAGCGTAGGAGAACGCCTGGGGAGGCAGGCAACCATTGAGAAAAGGGCAACCGCTGAGAGAAGAGGTCGTCAGCGGAACCGCCGCAGTAACATTTGGAAAAGAGAGACGTTTCTGGTCCTAAAAGAAAATCACCGGCGCGAGAGAAGAACACACTCAAAGGTTTGTGACTGGCAGACGCAAGTGTAATGGCGACGGACAAAGAGCGTAAGTCAATGGCCGTTTGGAGAAGATGAAGTCAAAGATGAAGTCAAAGATGACAGCTGAGCAGAAGGCTGTGAAGGGAAGGTGCTGAATGAATGCTCAGAATGCTGCAAGGTTTGGGAGAGCGAGTGGGGGAGGACTAATTGTCGACTGGTCGGGTGGCTCTGTTTGGTGACCTTTTAACCTGAAACCGAGTCTGCGTATGCGTGAAGACCCAACAGTGAAAATGCAAGCGTGTGTTCATGGTAACGTGTAATTCCACCCTATTGGCTGCTCCCATGAGGCTCTGTCCTCCACAAAGAGCAAGCGGGCGATAATTGGAGATAAATCAACAAATTCACAAAATCGATTGTTGTTTGGAGTTACCAGTTACTTTCCCAGCGCAGTGGAATTTGTCTTAGCGGACATGCCAGATAGTGCAATTTTGAACTTTGCCTCGGTTTGGGTACATTTCACGTAAAGTATGGTGTCTGTTAATGATAGGCTGCGTGAGTCAAACTGTGTCCCGGATGCATTTCTATCACAAAATGGCACAAAAAGTCCAGACTTCCTGGTCTCCGGCCACCTCTTCCAGTTCCCAGGCGTTCCCAGGCCTCCGAGGTCTTCCCCGGGCCTTCTCCCAGCTGAGCATGCCTGGAACACCACATGGAGACATTCGGACTAGATTCCCGAGCCACCTCAACTGGCTCCTGAAGGTGCAGCACCTTACGGAGGAAACTCCGAGATCTTGTTCTTTCAGTCATGACCCAAAGCTTGTGACCTACAGGTGAGGGTGGGAACATTGCTCAACCGGTAAATCGCCACCCCAACGATCTGGTATGTTGAGCACAATACTGCAGACGCTGCCTCGATCCGTCTGTGGACCTCACGCTCCAACATTCCCTCACGCGAGAACCAAACCCTGACATACTGGGGCAAGACCTCACTCCCAATCCGGAGGGTACAGTTCACACTTTTCCGACTGAGAACAATGGCCTCGGATTTGGAGGTGCTGAGTCTCATCCCAGAAGCTTCACACTCTGGTCACGGCCAGATGAGGCCATCAGGACCACATCATTTGTGAATAATAGATTCGAGACCCTAATGCCTCCAAACTGGGCTCCCTCCTCCCTCACCTAGCAATTCTGTTCATGCAAATTATGAACACAGTTGGCGACAAAGGGAAGCCTTGTCGGAAGCCAACGTTCAACGCAGTCAAATCAAGCTTGACTTACTGCTGGCAATGCTCTGGTCGTACCAGGACCAAATGGCACTTAGTAGCGCACCACCAATCCCGCACTCCTGGAGCACCCCTCACGCAGAACACAGCAGGGGGCGCGGTTGAATGCCTTTTCCAAGTTCACAAATCACATATAGACCAGTTGGACAAACTCCCACATACCATCTAGTATCCTTGCAAGGGTGTGGGGTTGCTCCAGTGAAAACCTTATTGCATCTCCTGTAGTCGAGTTTTGACAAACGGTGATACCCTTCTCTCCGAAATTCTGGAATAGACTATCCCGGGGAGGCTGAGCAGTGTGATCCCTCTAAAGTTGGAACACACCCTCCAATCACCATTCTTGAAAATGGGGACCACCACCCCGGTCTGCCAATCCAGAAGTACTGTTCCAGAATTCCACAATGTTGAAGAGATGTGTCAACCAAGACAGTCCCCCAACATCCAGAGCCTTGAGGAACTCGAGGAGAAACTCGTCCAACCCCAGAGATTTGCCACTGAGGGGTGTTTATCCACACAAACAATATCAATGATTTGGAAAAAAAGACCTTCAGTGCACAACCTTATCGTCAAACTTACTTATTTGTTCGTCTAACGCACACAGAACAATGAACATCGTCACCTTGCTTCTGCACTGCACTGCCCCTTACGGCAATCTACCTACCTCTCCTTGGGAACCTTTGGGGGTAGGGGTCCTTATTGATCCACTATTTAAGTCTGTGTGTGTCTGAGCATTTGTATGACTAGTTGGCCCCTCCAGGTCAGAGCACCAGCAGACCCTTGTGTGCTGACCCATATAATTAAGGCCACCGTCCGCCCTCCATCTCTTTGTTGACACAAAGATGAAGGGCACATTATCATCTGTATCGCTCCACAAGTGTGCTGCCATTTCAAGATTGTGCTCAATTTAAGAGATCTTATGTCTCACTTTAGCCAGGCCATGACCTTTAGCTACCGTTTCATGCACCAACATCCATGATCCTTGTGTACCCCTCTGGCGTACACAAGTACACATGCCACATGCCGCTCGTCGATGTCCAATAAATACCGCGCTGCAGTAAAGACCCAGCCGTTAGTGGTCTTGGCCAATGCAAGCTAATACTTGGAGATAATTAAAATGTGAGCGTAATCTTGAACTCCAGCGTGCATCCCACGACTGACCTGAACCAGTCAGAACCCCAGGCTCCCTTCTAAATTGACTGTCATGTGTCAGGTTGTGTTGTGGTCCAGAATTCATCTCAGCAGTAATGCTGCTTCTAGTCCACGTCCGCGGAGGCCCACAATTGGTGGGATGGAAGGAGATGAAGAGACGGATGCTGGCCAAGCCTCATCAAACATGGGGGGGAGGAGTGGCTCTGTGTGGAGCCCCGGGTTCAAAATGAGGATTTTACTTATTTACAGTATATATTTAGTTGGGCGTACAGCTTCAGGCTGTCTGATTGCTTATTGGTTTTGTACATTTTCTGGTATTGGTGGACCCATTATTTCAACCTCCCATCCTCCCATCCTTTTTCTATTCTGCTTTTCCTCTTTAGGGTTGCAGGGGTATGCTGAATATCCCAGCTGACTTCAGACAAGAGGCGAGGTACACCCTGGACTGGTCGCCAGCCAATCGCAGGGCAGATAGACAATCATTTACATCTCACATTCACACTTTAACGGACAATTTAGAGCGGCCAATGAAGCTAACATGCATGTTTTTGGAATGTGGGAGGAAAGCGGAGTACCCGCAGAAAACCCACACACGCACGGGGAGAACATGCAAACTCCACACAGAGATGCCCAACGGAGATTCCAACCCTGAACCTCCTGACTGTGAGGCCAACATGCTACCCACTCATGCTAACGGCTCAGCCACCTTGAGGCCTACAGCTACATGTTTATTGTAGTTTCTATGCATGTCCATTCTGCATCTGCCCTCCGATGGAGATGAGCTATTCTTTTGGACACGCACACATTTTGTATTTTTTGCATGTCTATTTGTGTATAAACTGCATAGTCCGTGTTTGCAGTTTCACTGTGTGGTCAACGGGTTACTTGTGGGCTTGCTGGACAATATTTGCCCTACAAATGCTTGCAGATAATCGATGTTCTTGTCAACATAATTTTGAGACCAGTTTTTCATTAAAAGGTCACCGACATGCTTGCTTAAATATACTAGATTGTTTGGAATTATCCTCTACGTCGTTAGTTTACTGGCCGCAAACGGTAAATGCCCAAAAATGACCAAATATAAACGCTTCTTGGGGTGTATCGTTGACTGGTGCTGGCTGTTCAGTGTCCGAGTAATGCTGTAAGTTTTTTTCTTTTCCTAAGGTGGACGCAAAAACAGAGAACGAGAGACAAATGGACGGCCACCTCAAGTTCTGTCCTTGGTCATGTTCATGTCACTCGAGACTGCTATGGATGAACAGTTGTCTTATTTACATATTGTATTCTAAACACTATACCGCCATAGCGACAAGCATTCAAAGCATTATACATGTTGTAAAAACACATTTTCACAGCGATATGTTGATGGTGGGCGGTTCGATATTCCAAGAATATAGAACAAATTTAAGCAAAGCTGATATAGTATCCAAAGCAATAAACTTGAATTTCTCAAGTGTATTAAACATTGCAAGTAGAAGGCCAAAACCTTGTAAATTAAAAAAGCAGCATAATAAAATCCATCCATCCATCCATTTTCCTCTGCTTATCCGGGTCTGGGTCGCGGGAGCAGCAGCTTCAGTAGGGAAATCCAGACTTCCCGGTCCCCAGCGACCTCTTCCAGCTCCACCGGGAGGACACCAAGGCGTTCCCAGGCCAGCTGTGAGACATAGTCCCTCCAGCGTGTCCTGGGTCTTGCCCAGGGTCTTCTCCCGACCGGGCATGCCCAAAACACCTCACCAGGGAGGCGCCCGGGAGGCATCCAGACTAGATGCCCGAGCCACCTCAACCGGCTCCTCTCGATGTGGAGGAGCAGCGGCTCTACTCTGAGCTCCTCCCTGGTGGCCGAGCTCCTCACCCTTGCAGCAGCATAATAAAATAAAAATAAAAAATGTAATGAAAATAAAACGGAGCAACAATGACACTTTGATAAAAATCATACCCAAAATCAATAAAACTGCTATATAACAGTAAAACTGAAGGCAAACACTCTAAAAACACTTGATTTTCTGGGTTGCAGTTGGATAAATAATGCACACTGTGAACATCAGGTTCATCAGCAGGAACGCTTATCACTGATTGTGCACCATTTTGCTCTGTTTTGTTGATATTTACTGCATATTTACCGTTGGGATGAAGGCGCCGCTGCACCTCGAGCGGCAGTTTATTTTTTTCCCCAGTTGGCCGGAATGGTGGACTGGATGGTCGCCTTTGTGTTGGAGGTGTGCCGTGCATGCAAGGTGGTCATGTTCCCCGTCTTCATCGCCAACACTTTCCAGCAAATGGCACATATCGGCGCGTTTATGTTATGGGCTCACACATTTGCCTCACAAAGCATTGCTTTTGTGCCTTCATTCGTGTCTGCGTTTCATTCCGCTACACAACCAACACACCCGGTGTTGTGTCAGCCGGAAATCAAACACGCATACACATGTCAATTTATCGAGGCCGGCAAAGTGACGCAGTTTGTGTGACTAATTGCTGTATTGATTGTGGTGTCTGGCCTAGTCGCTTTTGCGTGTCACTTTTGTCTGTTTTTTTGGTTGCACCGTGAGCGAGGTGTAGGCTCCTGTTGGTTTGTGATTTGCAAGGGTGCAAATATCTTGATATCATGATGAAGGTGTATGAAGAACACCTTTGACTACTTTCTGCGCTACCCGAGCTAGGGGACAGAAATGTTTCATGCCCCCCTGATTTGAAATACCTTTGGAAAAACTGATACGGTCTATTCATCTGTACTGCACAGACTGTCAAATCAGGGAATTTGAGAAGCACTGGTGTAGCCAATCAACCAATCATGGACATTATGAGCACAGAATACCAAGATTTGCCCCGTACAGTACGTAAAAATGATTTGCTGTGTTTTATGAAGCCTTAAGGTTGCTGGGCCGTGCTGCAAAGCGTCCGTGTGTGACAACGTGGCCTTGTGTCCGTCCTTTCCCCCTCTTCTATTTCTCGGCTTGTTCTTTCACAGCTCTCGTTACCATGACTGCAACACGAGAGGGGGCGCTTTGGCGGCGGTGAACTCAAAGCGTGGCGTTTGGCAAGCGGATCCGGTGTCTAACAAATGCAAAAGAAGTACGAGGCCAGCCGTCTGTGCACGCTAGCAGCCCCGAGCGCCGCACTTTGCCGTGCTCGGGGCTCGCGGCGGTGACGCACGGCTGCTGAAAATGAATATATCGCACTTAGACCGTGCCAGGCCTTGCGTCGTCACCATTTAAACGCATCTGCTGTCAGGCCTGCAGACCCGAACAGCTAGTCAGCCCGTCAGAAAGCCCTTTTTTCCCTTTTGCCTGTAAACGGGGCGGATAAGAATATTTCATAGCGGCGTATTGTGCCTGTTTATGCCCTGTTGGAGATTCAGACGTATCAACTGTTAAGCCTACCCACTTGTTAAACTTGGTCTGGGTGCTGAAACCTGTTGGCTATTTTTATATACAGTAAAACCTGAAGTTGGGAGACCCCCGGTGCTCCTTAAACAGCTC
This sequence comes from Oostethus manadensis, assembly GCA_024372805.1. Taxonomy (NCBI): domain Eukaryota; kingdom Metazoa; phylum Chordata; class Actinopteri; order Syngnathiformes; family Syngnathidae; genus Oostethus; species Oostethus manadensis. The sequence continues at coordinate 464,924 of QODF01000153.1, forward strand.
TCGATCTCCTGGGAAGACTTTTATCCAAGACTGGCTGACACTAATAGGACACTGTAAATTGATGAATGTGGATGGTTGTTTGTCTCCATGTGCCCTGCCGTTGGCTGGCGACCAGTACCAGGGTGTACCCCGCCTCGCGCCTAAAGTCAGCGCGGATAGACTCCAGCATACCTTCTAGTGAGGACAAGAGGCTTAGAAAAGGGATGGGTGGGACTCACAGGCACTGGTAACTCATTTACTTACTCGGACCCGCTCCGGGTGGCTACATTTAAAATCAAAAACCAGGCAACTGGAGCTTGACTGACTCATGGGATCTCGTGAAAAACTCTCATGGGCGTGGATTTAAGTACGTTTCTGTGAAGGGCGGTCCACTTGGGAGTTGGGCATTCCTGCCATGAACTTTGAATCGGGGCCGCACGGTGGACGAGTGGCTAGCACATTGGCCTCACAGTCAGGAGGTTCAGGGTTCCGAATCTCCGTCGGGCATCTCTGTGTGGAGTTTGCATGTTCTCCCCGTGCGTGTGTGGGTTTTCTCCGGGTACTCCGGTTTCCTCCCACATTCCAAAAACATGCATGTTAGCTTCATTGGCCGCTCTAAATTGTCCATTAGAGTGTGAATGTTTGTTTGTCTATATGTGCCCTGCGATTGGCTGGCGACCAGTCCAGGGCGTACCCCGCCTCTTGCCCAAAGCCAGCTGGGATAGGCTCCAGCATCCCTGGGTCCCTAATGAGGATAGGCGGCATAGAAAATGAATGAATGAACGAACTATGAGTCGAGTAGTCGAATCACGTCAGTAAATGACTCCTAAGAACTCGAGTCAGGAAAAGGAAGGGGGTTTTCCGCCACTGTGTGTTGGTAACTTTGATAACAAATGATAAAGGTTGTAAGGTATCGGCAGGGTGTCTATACATGTGCTGACTGCCACATCCCATCCCAGCCTGCGGGAATTGATTTTTCGGGAGTGATTCCTTCCTGGTTTTATTCCCGTACAAGTAGGACCCTTCCCCTTGTGTCTTTTTTGGCGGGGGTGGTCAAGCAGCTTTTCTTGGGACTAATTGGAGTGTGCAAGCCATTACAGCTGAAGTGCTCCCTCAGGGCCTCTTTCTCCTTTCTCCCACCCCCTCCTCCAACACCAGCTTTTGTTATGATTTGCCATATCGAGCAAACAACCTGTTAGTGGAAATTAGGGTCCAGCGAGTGATGAAGCGACACATCCAGCCCCTCTCTCATTGTCACACTCCTTGCGTCCCTTTCAGCTCTTTCCACTTTGGTGCCCCCGCCCTCCGTCCTGCCTTGTTTGGCACACAGCCTGTATAAAGACAGTGGTGGTGGTGGGTATGGATGCAGGCAGGGGGTCTCAAATGAAGATTGAAGCAGACAAAAAAAGCCCTGGCGCAACCTGGAGGTGGAAATTAATAATGATAAAAGTAATTACTGCCCCATTCCTCCCTGACCTAGTTTTCACAATGGAGAACCATCGCCCCCAGTTGCAGACCATGTATGCGCGGTTAAGCCTTAGTGAGTCTGCCTGCGTATGTGTACACCGGGACAGGAACTACATGGAGAAAAAAGATTTCCGACTGTCACCTCTGGCCTACAGAAAATGCTCTCCAAGTCCTCCCACACTGATCGATCAACATTTATGGAAATGAACAGAGTTGATGGGAGGCCTCAGAGAAGCAGAGGTCATAAATGCATGAAACATTACCCTGCGTAGGACAACCTTCACCCTCAGGACAAGAACACAGTCCATTCCACAAGGATGTTCAACCTTTCATATGTTCAGATCAAATCCGTCGAGGGACATTGTTCCGGTCTAGGGGTCCAGCTGTGCCAGCAAAAACCCATTCCAGTCGGATGTACCGTCATAAATGCTAAAGCAAATGCATGTACGGCAATTTCCGGTGTTTACAGTCAACGCGGTAGTAACGGAAGTTTCCTTTTAACTACACACATTTTTTTGCCGCTCGATTAACGTGTGCAGGTCCTGTTTGACCCTCAGCCCAGACCATCGCTTCAGGAACCACAGCGGCAGCAGCTTTGCGTGGAGTTAGAAGCTGGCAGATGGCTCTCTCAACAAGACCAAAGTTATTTGTGTTGCTGAGACTTGAGTTGCCACAAAGTACGTCGCCTCTGGGAGAAGTGAGAAGTTACTGGTGCATTTCAGGCATTGTTTTTATTGTCATTTGTACGCTTTGTCCAAACAAAGGTGGTGAAATATGAACTGCTGTGTGTAAATTTCATTCATTCATTTTCTATGCCGCTTATCCTCATTAGGGTCACGGGGATGCTGGAGCCTATCCCAGCTGGCTTTGGGCGAGAGGCGGGGTACACCCTGGACTGGTCGCCAGCCAATCACTGGGCATATATAGACAAACAAACATTCATACTCAGATTCATACCGATGGACAATTTAGAGCGGCCAATGAAGCTAACATGCATGTTTTTGGAATGTGGGAGGAAAGCGGAGTACCCGGAGAAAACCCACACACGCACGGGGAGAACATGCAAACTCCACACAGAGGTGTCCAACGGAGATTTGATCTTCCAGATCTCCTGACTGTGTGGCCAATGTGCTAACCACTCAGCCACCGTGCGGCCCGACAGTGAAATCAGAATCAGAAAAACTTTATTGCCATTGTAAGTGAACAATTCACAAACTAGGAACTTTCTTTCGCGACTCAGTGCAACGTAGAATTCTAAGTAAACATAGAGTATTAAATAAACATAGAACTAACTAAACATAGAACCTGAGTAAAAAGGTGAAATCCCTGATAAGTAAAGGCATGAGGGTGTTTTTAGTGCAGGTATTATAAGGTGCCAAAAATACTGTTTATAAAGTGAGCATAGTGCAAATGTTCTAAAGTGTTCATGAGTTCAACGGCAGCAGGAAAGAAACTGTTCTTGTGGCGAGAGGTTCTGGTCCGAATGGACCGTAACCTTCTGCCAGAGGGGAGTGGCTCAAATAGTCCATGTCCGGGGTGGGAAGGGTCAGCAAGTATCCGGCCCGCTCGCCCCCAAGTTCTGGAGACGTACAGGTCCTGGAGAGATGGAAGGCTGCAGCCGATCACTTTCTCGGCAGAGCGCACGATGCGCTGCAGTCCTGTGTTTGTCCCTGGCAGTGGCCCCGGCGAACCACACTGTGATGGAGGAGGTGAGGATGGACTCAATAATGGCCGTGTAGAATTGCACCATCGTCTGGACAGGCAGCTTGGCTTTCCTCAGCTGCCTCAGGAAGTACATCCTCTGCTAAGCCTTCTTGATGAAGGAGCTGATGGTCTGCTCCCACTTGAGGTCGTGGGTGATGTTAGTGCCCAGGAAGCGGAAGGAGTCCACGGTTGTGATGGGAGAGTCTGTCGAGACGAGGGGGGGCAGGGGGGCTTTGACTTTCCTGAAGTCCACGATCATCTCCACTGTCTTCTGAGCATTGAGCTCCAGGTTGTTGCAGCTGCACCACGACACCAACCGGTCCACCTCCTTCCTGTAAGCAGACTCATCACCGTCTGAGATGAGTCCGATGAGGGTGGTGTCATCCGCAAACTTAATCAGTTTCACCGAGTCGTGGCCGGAGGTGCAGCTGTTGGTGTACAGGGAGAAGAGCAGGGGGGAAAGTACACAGCCCTGTGGGGATCCCGTGCTGATAGTCCGAGTGTCCGAGACATTCTTCCCCAGCCGCACGCGCTGCTTCCGGTCCGTCAGGAAGTCAGTGATCCACCTGCAGGTGGAGTCAGGCACGTTGAGCTGGGTGAGCTTGTCCTGGAGCAGAGCAGGGAGGATGGTGTTGAATGCAGAGCTGAAGTCCACAAACAGGATCCTGGCATAGGTTCCTGGGGAGTCCAGATGCTGCAGGATGTAGTGGAGGCTCTGTAGGTGAGCTGCAGAGGGTCCAGAAGGGGGGAGGTAAAGGACTTGAGATGAGGCAGAACCAGGCGCTCAAATGACTTCATGACCACAGATGTCAGTGCCACAGGTCCGTAGTTGTTGAGTCCAGTGATCCTGGGCTTCTTGGGGACGGGAACAATGGTGGACAGCTTGAAGAAGGCTGGGACATGGCATGGAGGAGGGGATGTTAGATGTTGGAGGGGATGGAGGGGAAGGAGATGTTAGAGATGTCCGTGAAGACAGGCGCCAGTTCTACCGCACAGTGTCTCAGGGTGGAAGGAGAGACACCATCTGGACCTGGAGCTTTCCGAGGGTTTTGCTTTTTAAATGTCTTGGCCACATTCTGCTCCGAGAGTGTGAGGGCAGTGGGGGCGAGGGGGAGATCTCCAGGGCTGATATGCCTGCAATGTCCATTGTAGTCAGTGGGGTGGGGGAGGGGTTCAGAAATGAGCCAATCGACGATCTTGAAGTATAAACCTCCACCCGAGCGTTTTCCAAGCTTTTCATTCCGTTGTTCTCACCTGATTTGTCAACGTTACCGATCCCCGGCAACTTTGTGCCAAAAACGAGTAGGAACGGAGGGTAGATCTCACATATAAATAAGTAAACACATTTATGATGTAGGCGGGAAAAAATGAGCTTCCCTCTTTGAATGACCAGCAGCCGCCACTGGCTGGGAGCAAACCAGCATTGGAATTGCAAGCAAGTGTGAAGGGAGACCGATACATCGTGAAACGTCATTCCAACTCCGGTTTTTAGTCAAGCTCTTACTGAATCTTGGTGATAAGACGTTAAAAACATAGCCCAACGCTGGAGCTCTGATGTCCGTCCTGCCATATTGTAGCACGGCAACATTAAAGACGGCAAACTTCCAGCCTGAGCTCTTTAAGGATGTCCTGCCAGCGTGTTAATACCTAATTAAAAGTAATGATGAGGAGCTGGAGGGCTGGCTGTGACTGAGATAACCTTTCACCTCAGTCCTCAGGCGAAGCACAACGGTCCATTCTGTAGAACCGTGCGCAGGGAAGGCACGCCCGTTAAAAAGTTGCAAGGTTCTTCTCACATTGCTGCACTGTCGTGCCGAGCGTGGATTTGAACAACACGGTAACACAAAGTCTGCTGTTTGTCCCGCTGATTGGATCCCAGGTAAAGTTCATCAGTGCGCAACACAAACCGCCTTAAGCACCGCAACCCTCACCTTTTAGCGACGCACTTGGAGCAGTGGATAATTGGGACGTTTAATTGCTTTGGTGGCAAGCCAGTCGTTCCCAGCTTACGCTTTTTGCATATTCATTTTCTATACCGCTTGTCCTCATTAGGGTGGCGGGGATGCTGGAGCCTATCCCAGCTGACTTTGGGCAGGGTACACCCTGGACTGGTCGCCAGCCAATCACAGGGTAGACAAACAAACATTTACACTTTACTGGACAATTTAGAGCGGCCAATGAAGCTAACATGCATGTTTGTGGAATGTGGGAGGAAAGCGGAGTACTCGGAGAAAACCCACACACACACGGGGAGAACATGCAAACTCCACACAGAGATGCCCAACCCTGAACCTCCTGACTGTGAGACAAACGTGCTACCCAGTCATCCACCGTGCAGCTGCTTTTTGCATAATGGTAATTTTTATTTATTTTTATTTTATAATGGTATCCACTTGGGGTGTAACGGTTTGTTTTAACGTCGATTCGTATCACGATCCGTGGGTGCCGGTTCGGTTCGAGGACGGTATTGGTTCTCTTAGAACGATCCGATCCGAAACCATTCAGATACTTTAAATCGACTTTTTAGCCAAAAATCCGGCAGTCTAACTGTGGAAGAAATAGTTGGAGGCTGGACCGTCTCCTAAATTCCCTTTGCTTTTTGTGCGGTACATTAATGGTGGACGTAAACAAAAAGGTGAACAGCAATTCATGGCAAATGCATTCGCCTTTTATTTGAATAAAGTGCAACCAACACTTCAGGGTGCATTAACTACGGATTAATGATTAATTGTGCCTGATTAACATGACTGACATCCGATACCACTTCTCTGACCAAAGTATCAACACTCCCAACAACAAATCCCAAGAAGTCATGTAGCTGACAGCATGCATACCAATGAAGATACCCCCATCTTCTATGAAAATGGCATATTTTAGGAAGTCCACACAAAGTTTTATAACAGAGCTCGCACGCTCAGCGTCACACGACGTGCGCCCCAGTCAACAGGCATGACTAATCGACTTCTGACAAATCAAAAGGTACAAGGGTAACGTTGACATCTTAATTATTACAAAAACACACATCCATGTAAAAGCTGCAGTGCTTTATTTCCTGGCATGGATTAAATCGACAGTCCAATACATCTTCTCCAGACACCCCAAAATAAAGAAAACACACACACATTTAGAGAGCACAGTTTTGCATCCAGAATGACATAGAAAAATAAACATCATTTTGTAGGTTTGGGTGGGTTATTTTGCATAGACTGGATCGCCAACGCTTGGGATGCTGTGTTTGGGCATAATCATACACGGGCAGTTATGTGCAATGTTTGGTTAAATGAAAACCGGGACACAGGTTTCAAGAAGAAACCCAAAATAGCGCTGTATTTTTCTTACCTGGCGCGTACCTTTCCGGTGGTCAGTTGAAAAGAAGCAGAGCCGTGCAGCGCCACACTGTGGGCTTTGTCTGGGATCCGCAGCAGTTTAGCCCGTGTTTGCTGTGTGTGGCGGGCAGGGCTCCAGCCGTGTCCAAGCATCGCTTCTGACTGACTTTGACAGACAGGCTGCGTGTCCAGCTCCATGCTTTGTGTGTTTGCGTATTCCAGCTGACAGAGCCTGCAGACACCAACCCTGTTCTTACAAACAAGTTCACGGGTTATCTGACCAAAGGGTAAAGACAGTTTGTTCAAACACGTGTCGCTCGGCCGCTTGAACTTAAGTTTAATAACACACACCAAAACCTGCATGTGTGTGTGTGTCTATATGCAAATGTTTAAGTATACATACACACTTGTGGGAGGCGCGTTCGAGAACTGTGGACAAAGTGGGACAAATCTCTGCATTAAACATTCAAGATCTGGGGAATCTCTAAGTGTATGTTATTTTTGAATAAAATAATGGCCCATATTTAAAAAATTGATGTCCCTTTACATCAAATTTGATATAGTTACAGTATTTCTGTAGTTTGCATTGACTTGTTTACCACAAAGAGATTCCTCTTTATTATTGATAAAAACATTTTTCATCTGCGATTAATTCTAAGTTAACTATAGACAAAATGTGATTAATCCTGATCAAATGTTTTCATTGATTGACGGCCCTAGCATACATACAGCCCTTTTCATTCAAATAGTTTGTTACATTTTCTTGACTATTTACATTGTAGATACTCACCAAAGGCATCCAAACTATGAATGGGATGTGACAAAGTATTCCCGTGCAGTGGCCACGCTGGACCTCCTCTTTCTCTCATACCATCAGTATACAGAGTATGGCGCACAATCTTAGTGGTTTTGGACCCGGGACTTTTCCATGCCGTGGTATACCTTCCAACCGGTAACCGACCTACGCGAGTCCCTCGGCTTACGAGATGAGATGATATTTTAACAAGCAAAGGAAAAAAGATGGGACTGGACAAACAATCATTTTTATTTAACTGAGACATAGAACGACATGTTTATCACCCCACAAATTTGAGACAAAAATAACCACGAATGCTATGTCAATAAAAGTTGTAATAAAGAAATAAATATATACAGTATACACACATACTATATTACCTTTGAATGTAGTTGTGGACTTGACGTTTCTAGAGTCTGTCAAACATTTGCAGCATTTCCTGAAATGTTGGCTGTTCAACTGCCCGAAAGAGCAGCATTTCCTTTGCAATGTAGCAAACTACACTTTCCATGCGGGGATGTATTTACTTTGTCGAACAGACGGGAAGGAGTAAGGAGTTGGCTCGGGTGGAATTTAGACACATTTACGTGTGAGAAACATGCAAAATAAAAATACATGTAAAAAATAAATAAATACATGCAGAAGGGGGCAAACACTTTTTCACACTACGTGGCACATTCTTACACCTTAAATGGGTTTAATAAACCTGGATTGAAAATTGAGGAGAGAAAAGAGGTCAAATTTATTGCAAATGTGGATCCAACATTGGTGGACAACAACAAGCAGAAGGGTTCGGAGGGGGAATGAATTTTTATATGCAGATCCATTACTAACACAAATAAAAAATAAATAAGATGAAAATAAAAGAATGATATGATGTCCCATTGTCCCATCATTATGGATTCAAGTAAAAGTAAGACATCGCTGTTATTCCAATCCAACACGATGGATGTTTGCCGCCAACCGGCACCGAACGATGAATGCTAAAAACACAACACTATTGTTGTCTGCACGGTGTGTTTTTAATTGGAGTCCAGGGTGTACCCCGCCTTCCGCCCAAAGTCAGCTGGGATAGGCTCCAGCATAATGAAGACAAGCGGCATAGAAAATGCATGAATGAATTTGCTCTTGTGCTTTCCATCCCAGGTAATGATGATAGCATTAAATGGCAAGATTACTGTAAGGCTGCCACCCCGCCGCCTTTTTGTTCTTCAGACAGAAAATTATTTTTGCACTCAATAAACCCCTCCTGTTTTTTCTCCGGAAACGTCCGTATCTTGACCTTCATTTCCGGTGCACTCCCGTTTTTAACCGTATCTTGTGCATTTTATTTGTAACTTCCTTCATGAATAAAAGGTAGACCTGCCAGAGCAGCACAGCGAGGTTAACTGAGTAGGGCCCTATGAATTCTACGGTAATCGCAGAATTGTCCAATAAATACGGGATTTTACTGTTAAACACGGAATCTCACGGAACATGACAGAACGTGATTGAAAATCTGTCATCGTGAGGAGAAGGAACGTTGGTGTGGGGAAGGATTTCCCCGGCGGACGTCTCAATCGTGGCGGAATCGCATTACAACCACTAAACGGTCCCCTCCCGAGCCAAACATGTTGAAATCTCAGCACTCTTTCGGCCTTCAAAATAAGAGCGCCATCAAAAATATCTTACACAAGCAACTGGAATTGCATGGGTGACTCCATCTTCATTAATCCCAAGCACGGGCTTTACAGTTTGTTGTTGATTTTGCAGAAATGTGTGCAGAAGCTGACATCCCATTAGAAAAGTTTCCATTGATATATTGCATTAAAAAACCCAAACCCAAAAAGCACCAACACTATGATGGTAAAAATAAGTGTCAAATGTAAAAACAAATGAATTCTACAAAATGAAAACGTAAAAAAAAAAACAGAACTTGGGGACAATAAAACGGATTTCATAGGGCCCTAATTGAGCCGTCTGTCTCCTCGGCAACACTCGGGCCGCATCGGCGTAACGCATTCTGTGGTAAAAGCGCCCCCAGATTGGTAGCGGGTGGAAACGAGGATAAAAACTGACATCACAGGAGAAAAAGTCCTGGCTGTGAATGTTAAAAAATCCCAAATTTCCAACATCAATGATTTTCCAGCACAAATGTTAGGAAAGGGCAGGGGGCTGCACGAGTGCTGTTTTTGACTTTTTGTTGTATCTGTTTATCGAAGGGCCTAAGAACGTAGCTTCTGTCAACATTTATGTCAGGATCTGAAAAAATAAATAAAGGAATGTTTGTGAGACGCTTACCCGTCAGCCGTACCCAACGGGGGTTAGAAAGCAACCGCCGGTGTCCTTATCTGGAAGAGAGACGAGTCACTCTGCTCGCACCCTGAGCGGTGGAAAAAGTTGTGGAAAAGGACCTTCTGGCGGACAAGCGACAGAGAGGGGAAAAACAACGCGAAGACGTTGCAAAGATGGAGCGAGTGGGAGGGAAAGGAGGTGTGATAGATGGTGGGAGAGGAGGAGACGGTCTGGATGGGCAGAAAGACAAAGAGAAGAGAGTGAGAGGGATGTGTCAGGGGGCTGGTACAGCTGAAGACACTAAGCTGCATGGAGATCCAAGGTCTGGTTCCAAGAGTGTTGCGTTGTAACCCCCCCGTTGCTTCAGCGTGGAATGAAGCGGCAGTACAGAAGACAGGACCAGGAAGAGAGCTTAAAGACCGGAGTGCTAACAGCACGCGAGGAGCTGGTGTTGGAGCGAGGCGAGCACGGCGAGGGAGGGTGGGAGGAGAGAGGGAGCCACGGGGAGGGGGGGTGAGGTATTTAAGCGCCGGAGCAGGACAGCGCAGCCGAAGCTCTGAACTCCCTGAGTGAAGGTAGGATAGGGAGAACGGCGCTCCACAGTTTTCCCACACTTTGACACACAACACGTACTTTGACACTCTCCCCCACACACTTTGGACTTTTTTTTGAACTCATCTCTGGACTCCAGAAGCTTCTCCCTGGAATCCAGCGACCTGTGCCCTCCCTGCTCCCACTCAACCGTCACTGTCCTCACCTCCACACCCACCAGACCCCTCGCTCCTGTGAGGGCGGATGGCCGTGGCACGGGGCTCTCTCGGGGGCACCTTCAGCTGTGCCCTGCTGGCCCTGGTCTTGGGGAGCGGCGGTATGGACTTCGGGGTGCCCCCGGCCAGCTTCTACCCCCGTTTTAACCCCTTTTTCTTCCTGTGCACCCATCACGGGGAGCTGGACGGACTTGGGGTTGCTGAAGGTGGGGGAGAAGTGATGCTCACGCTTCAGATCACGGGCAGCCCCACCGCCTACACCCCCGGACAGGAATATCAAGGTGAGCTTGTATGAAGTCCGCTTTTCAAAATGTGTCTTCTTTGGTTTTCGGTTAATGTTCAAATTGAAGAGCAAAGCAACCCCTTTGACTGGGATTGTCTTTGGGCGGTCCGTATCAGGTGGTTGTCGCTTGAAAGCCGTTGTGCAAACTTTGACCATAAAGTCCCAGGGATGCTGAGCTGTGATCCGTACCGTAGGCTTCGCCGCAGGATCAGAGAACGGAAGCACGGAGCGGGAAAAAAAACCCGAGCGGGAAGGGACAAAGAGAGAAACGGATTCAGGTGGAGTTCAACTCCGCTTGAGATGCGATAAATCTCTCTTTTTCCCACGCCGATGCACTGGGACCTGGTCGTGGAGTCCGACCGGATCCCTCCGGACCGCTCCGACTATGGCCCAGTCCTTGACTTACTTAACACTGGGGACAGTGACCCTGATGGACCAGCGCAGTCCAACAGAGGTCACATTCCCATGCTACTATCCTCCTCCCAAGGAGTCGTGTGTTTACTGACTTGGATTTCTAGTAACGATTCCCGGAAATAATACGCTCGCTTTCATCTGCATGATGTTTTCTGAACAAATAAACATCCGACAAGATCCGTTCAACTTGTCACAAAGGATGAAATCTATCTTTTTTTTCCGGATCAAGACTTTAGCCAGTCCAACACCTTCAGCCGGGCCGGGTGCTTTTCGGGGGAGCTTTGGACCAGCGCCTGCTGGACGGGAGAGATGGCGTGAACGCCGAGGGTTTAAATAATTAGCATTAGAAACGTGCCGGACCGGGAGGAGGGAGGGAGATTTAAAAAGGGCCACGGCTGGAATGGGATGGAGCGAGGGGGAGATTTGAATGAGGCGATTGAGCAGATAGGATGGCGGCTGAGGGGCTTACACGGAAAAACGACAGGGTTCCCGAGCTGCTCCTTTTTCCCTTCTGGTCCCGTTTTGGCCCACGATGCCGGCTCTTGTTCGGTTTCTGAGCTTTTGACTGGAGGTGCACAAGTGGAGTCTTAGCTGAGCGATATTTTCTGGGTTCCAATCTTTGCACCTTCCCAGGGCCAAACGGCAGGAACGTTGCGGTTTGAGGGCTTCGCCAATCCATCCTGGTGCCGTGGCGGACACGTTGAGGCACGCTATTCATATTTTCGGTTTAACTCAGCGAACTGCGATTGCTTTTGCTCATGATTTTTACGATCAGCGGGCCGCCGGTTTAATCTCCTAAAAGCAACGCGTGATCTAACCACCGAGAAAGCCGCATGAGGAAACTTCCGAGGGGCTGGCCATGTGCTTGGGCACGGTTTCTCAACGGGCGAAACATTTTTTTCTCTCTCAAAGAAAAGGAATGTGACGCTTTCACACCAGAGACGAGAGGTGGGAGTCCATCAAAAACATCAGCGCCTTCAGAGCCGAGATTCTATGTGGCCCATTTTGCCTTACAGTAATTGAGTTTCTGACCTGACCCTCTGCCTACTGCTGTGTTGCTTTTCAGTGATAAGACCGGGATGTGTGGGCCGAGCGCTGCAGATTAGCGTGTTAGGTTATCACCGTGCAGCGGCCAAGAAAGGTTACTGCCTGTTCGGGTCGTGGTGGGGAGACTAAAGTACAGCTGCTGGAAAGCAAAGAGAAGGGCTGGAGAGATGTTTGCTTGCTACCCACACGGTGGATTCACTTCAGATTCGGTGTTCGCCAGGAAATGTGGCGCGGTGTCCCGTGTCACCGCGTTTTGTGGGGTTACAAACGGGCTCCCGCAAATTCCAAAAAATTCTATTCAGGTCTGTAAGCGCGAGACCTCGAGAATGCGGCGTGGAACCGAGGAACACGCGGCTCGTCGGTTCCCATTTTGCACGTCTCAAAGTGCGCCAAAGAAAAGGAAAGTGAAAATGAACACCAATAAAATCTCTTAGGGAGGAGAAACCATTCATAGTGGATGCTCTTTTGGTCCTCGGATTGGGAAGTTACAATGGTCGCAGACCTGCTCTCATTGATGACCAAAGACCTAATTTGGATCAAACACAATCCACGTTTGAATTGGTTGATTAGCTCGGGCGCCAGGAACGCAGTGTTTGCCTACGCAGCTACACCCAGGAAGGATATCGTCACTTATTCGTTCAATTATTGCACTTAAAGAAGTCTTCCAAGCGGCAGTGTGTCAAGGAAAAGGAAAGCCATCACCAAGGAAGAGAAAACAAACATCATAAAAAGCTAAGAGAGAGGAGAAATGCTCATCAATATTGGCCGCTGTTTTGGTCTTGGAGGTCATGACCTTCATTAAGGATAAAAATGACTGACTGCTAATGAATGCTAGAGGGGTCATGAACTCTCTGCGCTGCTACACATCCAGTCATTCATTTTTATGACTTAATAGGCAGAATCGGTGCTTCCTATTACGTGCACGCTGAGCTGCGTCTTTTCAGCTGTTTTTATATCGTTAGAACAATGATGATGGGAAGAATTCCATAAAGTGCACTTTTCCGTTTAACAAGTAATTGAACAACGACCTATAAGGGCCACATTAAGAAAAAATGGTTGAGATATTAAAAGTCGTAATTTTACGAGAAAAAAGTCCTAATGATCCCTCTGACCCGGGCCGAAGCAAAGGTCCCACAAGTGTTTATAGCTGTAACCTGAGTATGAAATCATCACATTTCTAGAAAAGTCGCAAATTTACAACAAAAACATTGCAAGTTTACGAGAAAAAGCTCCCAATATCACGAGAATAAAGTCGTAATTTTACGAGGACAAAAGTCGTAACTTCTTTTTACAGGCATTGCCTGAGACGGCTATGAAGCGGGAGCCGTATGTGGAAGGGGCGGGGTACTAGAGAGTAGCGGTGAGACGATGCTAACCCATGCTAACCTGTTTGTGCCCAACTGCTCTGTTTTGCTGTCCTCTTAAAAATAAAAGCTGCTCTCAAGCCAGAGGAAAGTTTCCCTCCTTCCTGAAGAGCTGTGCTATTTTTTTCCTCTGACACGTCTGACACAAAATTCCGATACAAAAGTCTGAATTTGATGAGAATACACTTTTTATTTATAGTAAAAAAGAGGAAAACAGCAAAGTTCAACAGAAAGGAGGGAAACTCTTGCTTCAGACACACTTTTATTTCAATCGGGGCAGCGAAACAGAGCAGTCGGCACAAACAGATTAGCATGGGTTAGCATCATCTCACCGCTACTCTCTAGTACCCCGCCCCTCCACATAAGGCCCCCGTTTCATAGCCGTCTCAGGCAATGCCTGTAAAATCCAGTTAGGACTTTACTCTTAAAAAAAAAATAACTTTACTTTTGTATTCCAAGCTTTTTCTCGTGAATGTACAACGCTAGTGTCGTGAATTTACGACTACATTCTCCAAATCTGGTTTTTTGATACTCCATCTTGACGGCCATCGCCTGAGACAGCTACAAACACAGGGAACTTGTGTGACCTTCGGCCAGGGTCAAAGGTAATATTCCGACTATTTCTCTCCTAAAATTCTGCTTTTTAATTGCAAATTCTTACGTTTTTTTTTTCTTAATGGGGCTCCTGCATGCCGCCATACATGTATGCAAGCACAACCAGCAGGGGGTGCAGCAAATGTTTCCCAAGGGTCTGACATGACAGTAAACAGTGCAGGCTTTAGGCTGAAAACTGTACCTGACAAAAACAAGCGTCACTCACACGTACACTCGGTGCCCACGTCCAGCCTTATCTTCAGGAGGGAAGCACGTTGAGGTCACGCTGGGAGGTGACCTGTCCTTGAAATAACTATCTGACCCGTTTAGGAAACGCTCGGAAGGCAGAGTTGTCGGTTTATTTATTTCGGGGGACAGCATTGCACGCCGATTAATTGTCCTGCAGAATGGCTCGTGGATGAACAATGAGGCACTTTTGGGTGCAAAACGGGATAAAGGTGCCTTATGGGGCTTTTTGTCACTTTTTGCTGTTTGAGGCACGATGGGGAGAGCAGATCGACGGCTGAAACAAAATGACATCAGTAGTTTGCTAACAATGATGCAAATAACTCGTATTTTGCACATCCTGACCAACTGTCCCTCTACTGTCACTCTACTGACTCATGAATGGTGGCGAGATGTCCCGCAAGTCATGCAAATAAGATGGGGGGGGGATGAAATGCGCCTGCATAATGCACAGTAAAGACTTATCTCCGTACAACTTTCATAAATAGTTCTCCATTTTTTACTGCAAATGACGTAAGATGGGAGCGGGCGTTAAAAGGTCTGGGCTGTACGCTCTGGGTGGTTTATTTGTTGGCAGACGGGACACAGAACAACTCCGTTTCTGTGTCCTTTTATCCTCTGCACCCTGCACGGATGAGGCGTTCAAGCGTGCTGCATATTTTGGAGTGTTACTGGTTTTTGTTTTATTACAGCTGCAAAAGGACCCACGGTGATGCAAAAATAACGCACCAAGCACTTGGATCAAGTCAATGTAAGAAACACTGAATTAAAAGTGCAAAAGTAGAATGACAACAGGACGTACAGGCGCTGCTCAATAAATCCAATATGAACAAAAAGTTGATTTATTTCAGTAAATTCGTTCTAAAAGTAAACTTGTATATTGTATACATTAATTACACACCGACTGATGTAGTCCTAGTGTTTATTTCATTTACTTTTATTGAATTATAAAAGAAAACGAATGAAAATCCCAAACTCGGTATCTCAGAAAGTTGGAATGTTATGTCTGACTCGGGATGTCCGATATCGGCTTTTTTGCTGATAACCGATATTGTCCATCGCTAAGTTTCCAATTCTGATTCCAATCAGCCGATACCGTATGTGCAACGTATCACGCACTGGTTCAGCGTTACTGACTCGTTTCGGGAGGACCAACATCGTGGCTTTGGCAACCACAAATTGCGTATCGATTCATAACGAAAAGCGATCGTTACACAAGTTGACCCCAAACATGCTCTTTGATAGTTTTACAGTTGAACTTTTACATGCATGAAAAAATTCCCAAGGCATAGAAATGACCAGTAAAATCAACATTTACGGTTTCTGTCACCTTTCTCTTCAACACCACCTTCATGTTTTGTCAAGAGTTTTTCCCTGAATTGGATCCTGTTTCTCACTTTCTCCATCCAAATGATGGTCCTTGCAACTTTCTTTGGTTCCGTTTTGGGTTACTGAGGTGGGAACCACTATCGCATCCAAGCAATACCCCAACAGGAAAGCGCTGGTGAAGACCAAGGGGTTGAGCTCGCCGTGTCTTTTGGGAACAGTCCGGTCAAGAATCCGGTTCTCAGGGAAGATAAAAGTAACCGTCAATGTCCATCTATCCGTTAGGTGCATCCTTTACGTGCCTTGATGTGAAGTATTGTAAATGGTTTGGAGTATGTATAATTGCAGAAATGTAAACAGCTTTGGCTTTCTCCAAGAGATGATTATTTCTGGTAAAAATTGATTCAACTGGCGTTCTGGAAAGAACCAAATTCCCGGTGTATCTTATTTCCCATGGAAAGAAATGCTTTGCTTTTCATGCCTTCCGCTTTTGGGCAAAACCAAGGTTCCAAACTACCCTTAAGGAATGTCAGCAGGGAATCTCCACTGCTGGACCACAGACTAGATGGACAGTTTCAGCACGGGCTGCTTGCAAACATGTGAGAATCCGTTTCAACAAATGCTGGGAAGACCAACAGACTCCATTGTTTGTCCAAATGACAAACAGACCGGGTGACCGCAGAATGCGCTCCAAGCTTAGCCTGGCGAAAGTACAATTTCTGGCGTGTGAGAACACATCTTCTGACTTGCGCGAGATGTCGGAAAGGGCAACGTGGAACAGACTCTTTGAAATTGCTGTGGAAGCAAGTTGCTTGTGACATCCTTAACGGCAATTTGCAGATAACGCTATCTTCTCAAAGTACCATCAGCTCCTCCTCTATACTGGTCCGATTATAGTGCAGGATGTATTATCTCTCTCTTCCCTGCCACTGTCAGCCATGGTGAGGTGAAGGCTTTGCTTTGGAAAAGCCGATGTTCTCTGAGCGGGCGGTATCAGCGAAGGCCAACCCGAGTGAGGTGTCGTGCACTAAGTGTTGTCTTTGTCTTGATAGGACTTGCCAAAATGGCTTCTGTCTGACGGGGCTTCGGTGGATGTCACGGTTACCCCACGCAGCCCTTTATGACTTTGGTGGGTCTTGAGTGTCTGACTTTTGAGCTCTTGGATATTTTGGTCAGTCTGTGTTTGTACTCTATTAGGGTCGGCTTCTGTCCCAACTTTTGGGGAACAGGGATTGTGGAAGTGTTGGGGGCTAATGGTTTAATGGGGCTCTCCTGCCAGCAAAGGAAAACCAACAAGCGGCGAGTACTTGCACTTGAAAGTCTACCAAACCCTTTGAATTCATGAACTCTGCAGCCTCCCGCCGCTTTGTCTGAATAGGTGACTCTACAGCGTAGAGGGAAGTGCGGTACTCTGGTCTACGGGCTTGCCGGGTGCGCTTGGGTGTTCCGTCACGGCGGACAATGAAGGATGAAGCATTTAAAGAGCATTGTGTTCGCTGAGATACGTCAGGTTCCTTTTGTGCCGAGGAGCAGATGGGCGAGAAATGAGAATGGATATGCTTTTGGAATCTCCCCTTTTGTCGCACATGCGCGCTTTTCGTAGTGGCTGATCCATCATGGCCAGGAGGCGGGTCAGATGTTCCGCCAACGAAACAGACATGTCCCAATTATCAGGCTGTTAGTGTTCTTTAGATCAGTGATAGCAGGAAATGGAGTGTTCCTTTTGTCGCGTGCTTAATGGTAGGCTTTTTTTTTGGGTAAAGTGACAGTCAGCAGTTTTGCCGCCAACGAGCGGGTTTTGCCGCGTGGCGCGGGTGTAACTGAGAGCTGCAGGCAAGTGCCAGCGGGACGCGCCTTCCTCCTCCAGTCTTGTTTAGGCACAACGCTCTTACATTTTTTATTGTCAGTTTCCCCATCGCCCCCCCCCTCAGCTAACGCATGCAAGCTCTTTGCAGGCAAATGCAAAATGTTCTTTCTGGAACTTTCACGAGTGGGCAGATGAGGGGGTGTAAGTAGTTGGACGTTGAAGAGCGTGGGTGTCTGTGGACTTGCAAACCGGGGTGTGCGGAAAGGCGCGAGGCTGCCGCAGTCCGTGCACACGCTTGTTTTCCTCGTGTCTCTTTGTGGTTTCGGAAGGATCGGGCTTTTGGGCTGCATAAGCACCACAAAAATTTCGGCCCCGGCAATACCTCAGCGGCATGCCATCCAAAATATTACGTTTTTTCTCCATTTCTGAGCGCAGCACATTTTCCAGCGAGCCGTTATTGACTTGATGTAATATCGAGCTTTAGTGTTTAATATGTTCTTTTCTCACTCGCAGCTTCGCCGGGTGATCTAGAACGCATGTTTTGGCTCATTTAGGACTGCAATCTATCTGTGGTCGTGGACTAGATGAGGATGAATTTGCGACGTTAAATCTGAACTCGTGCGCCGGTACTTTTGGTGGGGTGTGTGTATACCTGTCAACATTTTGGAAAGTAAAGGAATTAATTGGGATTTAAACCAATAACCATATCAGAACATGGCTTTACCAAATGAATGAATAAACAAGTCCGGTACGACTAAGCAAGTTCACCGAGCTCTCGATCTCACGCCACATCGCTGAAACCACTGAATCAGTCTAGAGCGCCCTCACGTGGCTGTCAATGTTCACTCCTTGGTTCATGTCGGTAAGAATTCCCTTTGAAAACACATCAATACAGCAACTTTTAAAACAATACATGCTGTATTGTTGTTTGATACCACCAATAATGCACTTTCAAGATGCCCGAATGAAGCGTTTTCCAGCATAAAAATGGCTAAATGATGCAAAATGCAAACACTAGAAAAGCACCGGAAGAGCGCAGACCTGCACAGTTACAGGAAGCCGGTGACAGGAGTTTGCCCAAAGCTGGCAAGGAAGAAACAACAATCTGGCACAGGCTAGCAAGACCACGTAGCCCTAATTGCAGAAGAGGTGAAGGTGTACTGGCCAGAGGAGCAGGAAGTAGGAGTCCTCTGCAGGGCTGCAAGTAGCAGAGTGTGAATCATGAAGACTTTTTGAAAAATTCAGAATCCAGGCGGTGATCCAGATCCCGCCCAAAAGGTAATCAGTTCTTCTGTATCTAATTTGTGACAATTCCGAAAAAAAAATCATCAAATCCATTCAGAACTTTCGACTGTAACAGATTATTAGTAAGAAATGTGTATATTTAATAAAACGTTACATAGTCTGGGTGTAAATTAAGCATTTTCATAAATAAAAATGGCTAATGAATGAAAATAGTTGTCAGTAATGTCACATTGATGTCGCTGTCAATGCTGCGTCAGTCTCTGTTTTGTCTTAAAGGCTTTATGTTTTATTCTTATCTGTACGCCGTTGCGTGATACAAGCGTAAAAGGTGACTACGGGGGTGTTATTCCATGTCTAGACAACTCTAATAATGGTTAAAAAAAAACATATTTAGAGGATTGTAAACAGTTTTTTTCATGTTATGAATAAGAAATCCTTGGTATAAATTCACTTATCACAGCCAGGAACCGAAGAACCGTTATTTTGTGTCATGCCCCCGCCCCAGGACAGAGATGTCTTCACATCTCGTTGGCAGGTCTGCACTGACATTGGAAGTTCTCCCTCACGCTCTCACACTTGACAGTCCCACGCCAGGGGGCCCGCCCCACCATTTGAGAAGCTCTGCTGCAGGTCACGTTTTTGAGTTGACGATGAAGGTAGTTTTTCACATCCTAATGATGCACGCAGGTCCAATCTATGCGGAATTTCCCCAATATGTTGGAGGTCCTGATCCTGGCCTCAGACAAACTGGTGTAAAATACTCAGTTTGTTGGTATTTTTGTGAAATTCGAAATGGGATTAGGGAAGGACTAGCGATGGCTTGTGTTTTCCGGTCCAGACCTAAAAAAATGTGTCAGTAAGACGTTTCGTTTGCAATGGAAACACTCGTCGTGTAGTATCCTGAGCTGCTAATTCCTAATCCTGTCATCTCTGGCATGTTTTTATTGGCGCCCTTCCACTGCTTTTTGAAGTCCTTTGTGATGTCGCCGTTCAGCACCCAGACCAGAACTACTTCTGTGTGTTTGTGCAACCCAAACTACCGTCTGACAATGCCCTTGTGTTGGTTTTCCTTTCGGAATGCCAGTTTTTTCTCCCCCCTGCATGTGAAATGTGATGGATCCTTTGAAAACCATCGAGTGCTCGCCGAGTTGTTCGCGCGGGGTGGTTTCCCAGACGCCGTTGATTGGCGTGGCGGCTTTGCCCGTGGCCTCTTCCTCACACAGAATGGAGCTCTTGTCGGTGGATCGCACACCTCCTTTTTGCTTCTGCTTCCCGTACTGCAAAACCTCCCCCTGGTACCGTCATTGACAGCTCGGTAATCCCTGCTCGGGGGGAGCGACGTGTCGTCTGTGCTGATAGCATTCAGCGGGCCTCGTAGCGCCCCAGTGGACCCGCTACAGAGGAGGTGCTGTGGTGCAACTCGGAGGGTGCCGGGGACTCAGCGCGTGGCACGGGCGGATTAGCGTCAGCCCCCCCCCACACTTTTTTCCAGCACTGCCCCCCTTCAAACAGCATGGCCCAAGCTGGGTACATTTGGTAGGCTGGCAGAGGCAGATTACACGGCCCCGTGCATGCACATCTCACGCATCTTCCTGTCGAAGTGACAGCATGGGTGAGGGGGTTGGTGTTTACATGAGTCTAAAAAAATACCTAATTCTCTTAATACGCTGCTGAGAGCCCCCATTGCTCCATTTCATGAATGATACATACTCTCAGCTCCTGCAGATTCATGTCATCAGTTGACTCCGATTTAGGATCAGAACCGAGAGGTCCGGCAGAGCAAAGCAGAAATATTAACAAATGATCTGCCTTGTTTTTCTTGTTATTTGCGTTATTTGCACCAAGAAGCCTAATTTAGCTTTTGTATTAGATCCTATACAAGCCCCCGATCTTGCATCTGCCGTTTTGGCACACAGAATATGGTACTGATGTTAGCATTTTACAAACTGAATAACCATCCCGAAATGCAAAATGTGTTCCTGTAGTTCCACAGAAACGTGGAACTACATCTGGAGTTGTGCAGTAAGGGATGGAGAAGATGGGGATGAAAGGATGCATTTCCCACCGGATTTTTGCTATGACCCGAAGTGTGTCATGTAAAGTTTTACCCGATGACGCGAAGCGAAAACTCACAAAAGCTCCTGCATTGTTTAGTCAAATTTTTGCCACCTTTTGCAAAATGTTTCAATTTTTTTTTTACCCCAGTTTTTTTTGTCTAGCATACACCCTAGTGAGGATAAGCGGCATAGAAAAAGGATGGATGGCCCAGTCATGGAAAAAGTCATTAAACACCCCTTTTTCTTCAATTTGTGGTTCATTCTTGTTCATTTTAATGCTCGCTACTTTTGTTTGGACAAATATCATAATGAGAACAAAAATAGCTCATAAGAGTTCCATTTTTGGCAGTGTATGCCATAGCTTTTCATGTAAGAACTGCATTGAATTTGGGTATTATGGGGAAAACCTGGCTAGATATCGGCTTGTGTTTTTTTTCGGCTTATCCCTTCAGGGGTCGGCACAGCAAATCAATTGCCTCCATCTTATCCTGTCTTCTCTCGCGCCAACTACCTTCATGTCCTCTTCCACCACATCCATAAACCTCCTCTTTGCTCTTCCTCTAGGCCTCCTGCCTGGCAATTCAAAACTCAGCATCCTTCTACCAACATATTCACTATCTCTCCTCTGGACATGTCCCAACCATCTCAGTCTGGCCTCTCTGACTTTATCTCCGAAACCTCTAACATGTGCTGTCCCTCTGATGTGCTCCTTCCTGATCCTGTCCATCCTGGTCACACCCAAAGAGAACCTCAGCATCACACATCGAGATATAAAAAACACTGAATGAAATCTTTTACAGCGATTTTTATTATATTTACCCAAACAAATGAACCTTAATTGGTAACAGTTACATTTTTGAGTTGCATTTCTGCTTGTAAGTTTGAGCAACAGAGAGCCAGCAATCACGGGTGGAAGCAGCCCGTAAATTTGGCATTGGGTTAAAAGTGACGAGCATCAGGCAACTCCAAACCTCTACACTACAACATCATCTGGATCGGTTCCTAATCAATATTTATCCGATAACGTGACACAAACATAAAAGCTCCCTAGAGTATGCTTCTTTAGAGACTGTAGGCCAGCAAGCGCTGGTCTGGAAGCGGTGATGCTGGTAATGCAAAATCCCCACGTTTTTCAGTAAGGAGTATTGTAACGTGTTACTATTTCCAAACCAGTAATAAACTTGAAATTACTGGTTGGTTGGTTAAAGAAACACTCCCTATATTGGTTAAGTGACCAGGGCCGGCACTGGGCCAGCACTCCTAACTCTGAAGGCCAAGGGGTAATTAGAATAATATGGCAACAAATAGAAGGCGAAATCTGATTGGCCAAAAAAAAAATCAACATGTTTCGAAAGTACTCCACGAATATGTGGTGTGACTGTTTGACTGTTTCATTTGTGTGATGACTTCTAAAGACAAAGGCTATCCACTTGATCCACCATCGCTGCAGAGCGTCCTGTCGTTAATGACTCCTGTTCGCCTGCTAATTAGAAACCGAAAACTCCTCATTGCTCCACACACATATTTTCTACCCAGAAGCTGTGAATGCAGATTTGACGCACGGGGACATTTCACTGAGTTGGCCACGATGTGCAACCTTCACGCCAAAAGGGGAGCGGAGAGAAAAACATTTCTGGGCTTTTTTTCCAGCCTGCAGGATACAGTATCTCCAGCTTCTGGTACAAGCCAAACCCTTTTCTGGCTTCAAGACCATCCAACTGGAGACGAGTCATTGAATGCTGTGAATGACATCTCCGTGCGGTCCTGAGAATATTATTATTATTAATATATTGTATACTGAAACCAGCGCCACCTTGGCTGGCTCATCCTGGACCTGGTGTCCATCTAAAACTGACAGGATTTAGATTTAGATGGACACAAATTTTACTCCCACATTTCTGTTCTCTACTTATTTACATTCCTTGACCAGGAAAAAAAACTTTAACAACTTGAAAAATGTTAACAATGCTATCATGTTAGCATTGGCATGCTAACACCTAGCATAATAGCGCTAAGTGTTTGTATGTGTGCCTACCTCTGACAATGCTACAAATATTTGTATAGTTATGTTAGCATGCTAACGCTAGCATGCTATTACCGAACATCATAACACTAAGTGTCTGCTTAAGTTTATTTTCATGAAATTGTTAGCATGCAAACGTTACCATGCTAACACCTGACATGATAATATATACCTAAGAAAATAACTAACAATTCGACTGTGTTGATTTTGGCATGCTAATAATGCTAATAATATTAGCATCCCGACACAGAGCAAGTGTTCATATGAGTCTACCCATGAAAATGACTAAAAATGCTACATTGCTAATATTAGCGTGGTGGCAATGTTCACACGTTAATGTTAGCATGCTAACACCTAGCATAATATTGTTGTGTACCTAATAAAAAGGCTAAAAATATCCCACCCTGCTAATTTAAGGAGGCTAACATCTAGCATAACAGTGTTTATATAAGTGTTTATACAGCTAAAATGCTACTGCGCTAATGTTAGAATGCCAGCAATGCTAACATGATAGCATTAGCATGAATACTTATTTATGTATGTATGTTTTACTTTCTCTTATGTTTATCATGCTTATATAAATAAGTACATAGCATAAGTACATTATTATGCTAGCATTGCTATGCTAGCATGCTAATGCTAGCAGGATAATGCAATGTACATGTATTATCCATCCATCCATTTTCCTCCGCTTATCCGGGTCCGGGGCGCGGGGGCAGCAGCTTCAGTAGGGAAGTCCAGACTTCCCGGTCCACCACGGACCTCCTCTTCCAGCTCCATCGGGAGGACACCAAGGCGTTCCCAGGCCAGCTGTGAGACATAGTCCCTCCAGCGTGTCCTAGGTCTTCCCGGGGGCCTTCTCCCGGCTGGACATGCCCGAAACACCTCACCAGGGAGGCATCCGGACTAGATGCCCGAGCCACCTCAACTGGCTCCTCTCGATGTGAAGGAGCAGCGGCTCTACTCTGAGCTCCTCCCAGATGGCCGAGCTCCTCACCCGATCTCTTAGGGTGAGTCCAGCCACCCTACGGAGGAAACTCATTAGCATTAGCATGCTAGCATGCTAATGCTAAATGTCCCGAACAAGTGCTCTGACTATGTTTTTAGATGGAATTATTTGCACAAATGCCGAAAATGGTCACAATGTTAAAATATTCCCGGATCCACACTTCCTGGATCCAGATTCGCATCACCCCCAGAATTTAATCAGTTTTTCCATATCCCATTTCTGACAATTCCTGAAAAGGTCCCCCAAAAGCATTCCGAACTTTTCAAGGTATTTTGAAGACAAACAGATAAACGCTGGCAAAAACATGCTTGGCGGAGGTAATTATTGGTATCCATGCAGAAAACAAAGATGACAAATTACCAGGATAAATGACATTGAATGATTGAATACTGTTAACAAAGCTGGCAATGAAGCGGAGGTGGAGGATGAGGAGAGATCGCTGACATCGCCTTCTTGTTTTGCTATGAGTCATTTATTCAATTCAAAAGTGTTTTCCCCATTTTGTATCAAAATGCTGCATTTGGGGTTATTTTGCAGGCGTGGTCAATAAGAAAAGCAGGGACTTGCGGTGTAACTGTGTTCATTATTCAAGACCTACAAATCAGCCGCTGATGTCATTGACAGACAACACTGATGTTTGGTTTAAAGCGCTTTTAGCGCCTGTGAGGTCTGACTTTTTCGTGGCAACGGGTTTTGTGATGCGAGTGTGTTACCATTTTGAACGTTGCCGTTGATGCACTACGCTGCTGACGGGGATGTCATGCAACTGCATGTCAAAAAAATCCTACCTACGACTTTAATAGCAAAACAATGAACATTTGTTGACTGACACAAAAGTTCCTCTGTCTTTCAGCTGGAATTTTTT
>QODF01000153.1:490587-553097 GCA_024372805.1 Oostethus manadensis
TTTTCACACCCCTGTATCTGAGCCTGCGTCTCGGGCTGCAGAACACATGGTGTTGATCAGCTCATGTTCCGGTCCTGGCAGTCACCAAGCGACAGAGGGAAGGAATCATGGCATTCCTGAACCCGAATCCAACATAAACAGCGACAGCAACTGCGAACGATGCCTCTTTTTGCCGAATAATATGCAGATGATGCACCATTTCTCTTTAGCAAGGCACCGATTCCGGATACCACCGCTGCATGCCTATGATGTTTGAACATCTAGTCGTCTTTTGACCTCGGATGCCTTCCATGTCAGTCTGTCAGATCCTAGCGCAGATAAGACCCAACTGGGAGTTTTTTCTGCAGGATGATGTAAACACCCGGGCTTACTCACGCTGGGGAATGTGATGAGCAGCTTTATATAAACGCGGACAGACGCATGCATTTGCATCGGATCAGGATAGCACAACGAAGTGTGATGGTGGCGCAGATTATGTGTGAAGAACAAGATGCTTGTGACTCAGGAGCACGCCTGTTTCTCCCCAGCAAGGGTGAAGCTACGAAGGCTTAAAAGTGCCACAGACTCAACAGAGAGACGTCAACTCGGGCGCTCCGGTGAACCGATCTTAGGGGACAAATGGGTCGGAGCCTTCTGGAGAAGGTGTTGTTGGAGATGTCGTCCGCAAGCAGACCTGTAGAAGCTCGGTGTTCCGTTGGTTGTCTCACAGCAGATGGCGGTGCCAGCAGGCCACAGTGGTGCCAGAAGGTTACGCAATGGAATGATGCTTCTGAGACCTGACTGGAACACGGCATGGCACGTATACGTGCGGAGACACTTCCCACACAAGCCCCTGACACCGTAGCAAAGAAAACCAAACTTCAGATGATCCGCAGTCTATGGAGCCTTCTTGGATTCCTCCATTTGCTTAACAGTGATTGACAGTTTGAAGCATTGCGGGTAGCCTCAGAGTGAAGTGCCACCCTGACCCTGGCATTGGAGTGTAAACAGATGGTTTTGTAGCTTCCCTATGGCCGAGTCTTCGTTTCCGGGTCCTCTCTGGGCACGTGTATGTCTGCCGGTGGGATATGGGTCAGATGGTCAGCTCTCTGTATTGATGTCGTTGCCAAGAAAAGCTCCATTCATTCCAAGGCAACTAAGAGGGTGTTCTCTTGGCTCCGCCTTTGTTTTGGTTTTTTCAAGATGATTTGGGTTACTACAGTATGTGTTTTGCAGGACCTTCTGCGGCGAGGCTTACGAAAGCGGGTGTGTTGGTGCGCAAGAGCGTTAAAAAAAGAGCCGTTCAGGCCCCGCCAACTGCACCGGGGTGCAGGGGGGTGGCGGTGGGAATTCAGGTTTTAACGTAAATCAGTTCTTCTAGTGCCCAGACTCACTTTCCAGCGCTGCTCTAATCCTCCTCCATGCTGTTTCCCAAGAAGGATTCCATGCCAGCAAAGCTTGCCAACCACAGCGGCAGGCAAGCTTTGCAACAGCACCAGGAGATATTATTGTTGTTTTACGTGCCACCGGGCCCCGTGTCACAGGAGCCTCCAATCTAAACTCTGCTTGCCCGGCGTACAGTAAGGCATTCACTCGACCTGCCTACAGATTTATGTATCAAAACATCAGTTTTGTTTATCGTCACAAAACGTCTGGCGTCAGTACATTCAGTACACCTGGAGTCCTGTGCATGAGCATGAATCCAAGGAGCATCTCTTATTTTGGGTGTTTGTTTGTCACGTGGTACTTCGGATAAAAATACAGTGGATCCCCACATACCCTTTCTGCAGTTTTTTGGTCAAAAGATATTTTTTCCTCAGAAAACCCGACTCATTGACCCCAAATCACTAATAAACTCTAACTATGCGATAATAAATGTGAAATGTACAGCATGCATGTGCCACTGTTAAGACAAGCCTCAATATTTACATCTTTGATTTTCACTGATAACCAAGCCAGATTTCACACTTTGTTCGGCAGTCCTTGAACGCACCTTAGGTGTGCTTAGAGTTAAACACAAAGCTTTTATAAGTTATAAAAAACCTGTTTAGGACCGTCTAAATACAAACCCTAGTACAGCTTTACACGTAAACTAACATCCCGTATTACTCAACATATAGACGTGATAAGAGAAAATAAGCCGCGTAAGACGGAAAAAGCCTCGTGCTTGTGTGTGTTGCTGTAAATGTGGAGACGGACAGGAAGTGACATCAGGGGTATCATCGTCAGTGTTTATTTTCAACATGAGCGCAAAGTTACATAAGAATAGTCCCTTTTAGGAATACACAGATACACAGCATGTCTGAAAGGAGCTCTTTTATTTCCATACCTTCTTGGTATCTGTTTACACAAAGCTTGGGGAATTGGACCCCATGGGCAAGGTTCGGAAGTTGCGCTTTAGCTCGGCGTGGGTATTACTGTGGCGTGATACTTCCAACCCGCCAGAAAAGCCGGGTGTTCCAGTGATCGAGTCATCACTCACACCGAGTGACCAGGGAAGAAGTCTTTGTGAGGAGTTCTTTGAACGGCTCTTCTGAATGACTTACGTTTGTATTTGTGTTTTTATGCTTAAAAATGCGTAAACGAAGCAAAAATATGTCCAACTTTCTTAAATATACACTTTTAAACACACAAAAATGCAAAACACACGCCAGGTTTGGTAATGCGATAGAAGCCCCAAAGATAGCGAGGATCTTCTGCGCTTGATATCATTTACAGTATCATTCATGTGTGTATGGAACCGATTTTGGTGATGCGTCCATGTGGCTTTTTATTGTTTTTTATTATTGCTTTTTCTGTTGAAGGATATTATGCATTTTTGATATGCATTTTGTTCCGTCATGTTATGCACTGGCAGCTTTTTTTTTTACTCCCAGCAAGGCGCTCGACATAGTGGTGGAGAAAGCTCAAGGCCCATCAATAGTTGAGCAGCGGCGTGGTCGTATGAGTCTGTAATGAGGCGTAGCACATCGCTCCATCAATATTAAATGCTGGCTTGAGGCCAAGATGGAAAGAAGGTGTGTTTAATGTCCCAGCTGACCACCATGAGTCAATATTTCACTGGTAAGGTGTGATTGATAACGGGATTGGTGTTATATTAGTGCACTTCACTCTGGGTACTAGTTAGGCATCCAGCTAGTCCACTCCTACTAAAAACAGATGAAAGGCAGCTTATGCACTCGTGAGTCAAGGTACCACTGTATATAAATTATTCCTAATGTATGCATACAAACAACACTAATGACACATTTCACACCCGTCATTCACAACACAGTCAAAGAGATCCTCTGCAGTCTGCGTCCATCCACGTACTGCCTTGATGAGTGACCGACTACATTGCTGAAGTCTGTGCTGAGCATTTTGCTACCTCATCTCACTCATCTAGTTAATACAGTGGTGTGAAAAACTATTTGCCCCCTCCCTGACTCGTTATTCTTTTGCATGTTTGTCACACAAAATGTTTCTGATCATCAAACACATTTGAATATTAGTCAAAGATAACACAAGTAAACACAAAATGCAGTTTTGAAATGAATGTTTTTATTATTTAGGAAGAAAAAAATCCGATGTGAAAAAGTCATTGCCCCTGCAGCTAATAACTGCTTGGGCACCCTTAGCAGCAATAACTGCAATCAAACGTTTGCCATAACTTGCAACAAGTCTTTTACACGCTCTGGAGGAATTTTGGCCCACTCATCTTTGCAGAATTGTTGTCATTCAGCTTTATTTGAGGCTTTTCTAGCATGAAGCGCCTTCTTAAGGTCATGCCACAGCATCTCCATGGGATTCAGGTCAGGACTTTGACTAGGCCACTCCGACGTCTTCATTTGGTTTTTCTTCAGCCATTCAGAGGTGGATTTGCTGGTGTGTTTTGGGTCATTGTCCTGCTGCAGCACCCAAGATGGCTTTAGCTTGAGTTGACCAACAGATGGCCGGACCTTCTCCTTCAGGATTTTTTGCTAGACAGTAGAATTCATGCTTCCATCTATCCCAGCAAGCCTTCCAGGTCCTGAAGCAGCAAAACCAGCCCAGACCATCACACTACCACCACCATATTTGACTGTTGCTATGAAATGCTGTGTTACTTTTACGCCAGATGGAACGGGACACGCAAAAAGTTCTACTTTTGTCTCGTCAGTCCACAAGATCTTTTCCCAAAAGTCTTGGCGGTCATCATTTTGTGTTCAATGATGTTATCTTTGACTAATAGTTCACTCTTTTTTATGAGCAGAAACATTTAAGTGTGACAAAAAGTCAGGAGGGGGGCAAATTGTTTTTCACACCACTGTATCTCACTTCAGGCTGAAACATTTCCAAAGGTCCCAAAAACGTCTGTCTTCAAGCTTCTTCAGCAGTGTTGAGGATGAAACATTTGCCCATATCAAAAATGCAATTTTCGGGGAAAGTCTAGAAAAACTTGGACACCAACAGTTTACTGACATTCTCCTGTTTAGCAATGTGTTTGATACTTTCCAATCAGAATTTGGGGCCCACCACAGCACCGAGACAGTTCTGATCAAGGTGACAAATGATATTTGTTGGAATTGGTAACTTCGTCTCAGAAAAAATGAATCTGACAGGTGGGGTTCCCCAGAGGTCAATCCTGAGACCCCTATTGTTCAGACTGTACATACTTCCTTTAGGCCAGCTAGTAAGCAGCTGCAATGTGTTCTGCCACAACTATGCAGTCAACACGCAGATCTACACGTCACTGACGGCAGGTAGACTCTTCAATTCAACTGTGCACATCTCAACTGAAAGACAGTCTATGCACTCTTCATTTGCATTTAACGCAGGAGTCCAAGTTTATAAATGGAATATTTATAGTCGTTATTTGATAGAAAACCCGTTTCCGGTCTTCGTAATACGGTTTTCAACAGTATTAGAGCCTTCTAGATATGAAATAACACCCCTATATTCACCATTAGACTCATATCATCCAAGTATCTCATCTCATGATAAAACATAATAAGAGAAAGTAAACATATTATACATACATAAGTAAGTAAGCAAGTCACAAGATTAAAACATGACAAGATTTCTTGTTTACAAAAAAAAATTCTGTTGGGCACTATGCCTGGCACGATAGTAAATAAATAAACCACGCAATAAATAGAAATGTTGCATTTTTCCTCGAAATTTTGCCAAGTGCATGCATGTCTTCTGTCAACAAACACTCATCACCACGTTCATCCCGTTGGAGTGACGGAGTGAGCCCTTTTGTCGGTCATACAGTCTCCCTCAGAGGGTGCAGTAGGGGGCGGATAGCATACAAGGAGTGCTTTTTCACCGTCAAATGTATTTTATTGTGTTTTGTTCATTTCCCTCTGCGTCAGTGCTTGTGTGTTCCCGGTCAGGGTCGGGGAAAGCTAGTCGGGACAGCTGATGCTAGAAGCACCTTCCGGTAATACGCATTCAGTCCCAATTGCCTTCCTCTGAGGCACAGCATCAAAACGGTTGTCCTCCAAATGCGCTGAAATACAAAACTGGTGACTCTGTCTTTTGGAAATGCGAACAGGCTTACTCCGTTCTATCAAGTGTTCAAGCAAAAGCCTGCCACACAAGGAGCGGGCACATTATCACGATATTCCTTTTCAACAACATAAAATCCACACAAAAGCATTTAATACCACATATCCTGTGGGAATTTCCAGGGTGGGAGGGTTCTCCATGAAACGTTACTCCCTCTACGGGTTTCAGTGACAAAGTGTGCAAAAAAAACGGAAATACTTCAACGTTGGTTCACACATCCAAAATCACAAGTTGAATGTGTTTTGGTTAGGGATGAGCCGACGAGTACCCGTATGCTGAGTACAAGCATGAAACGAGTACAGCTCGTCTTTACCCGCAATCCTCATTGGCTAACTACGTACAGTATGTGGTCTCTGTGACTGGCCAGTCCCACAAAGTGCCCAGCCCTCTCTAGACAGACTCAAGGGGAGCCACGCCTCGCACTCTTGTCCGGGTATGCTGGAGCTTATCCCAGCTAAATTTGGGTAGCAGGCCGGGTACACCCTGGACTGGTCGCCGGTCAGTCGCAGGGCAGACAAACAATCATTCACACTAACCCCTGGACAGGTAGAGTCGCCAACGAAACCAACCCTACAGACACGGCCAACGGGGATTCAAACCCAGATCGTCCAAATCTCCCGACTGTGTCATCATGCTAACCACTCGACCACCGTGCGGTCATGGTTTGTAACATATACGCCGCATTCGACAAGACACGGTTGAAAACGTCTCGTGTCGCGCCGCCTCCACTCCGGGCAGTTTTTTGTAGGTTTTCCCTCAGCTTGTATCTAAAGTTAGGCGATGAACCTGTTTCGTAACGTACCAGGTGCCTTTACCAAGACAGCGTCTGCCTGCTTCTAATTTGGCTGGTGGTACGACGTCAGCTGGAAAACTTTGCTCGCCGTACCGAAAGCGGTGCTTTTGAGAAAAATACGGCGAACAAGACTGACATATTTTTCAATAATGTTCCGGATTTATGATTACTGACTGAGCCCGATGGAGCTTTGGTGAAACCACCCGTACGCTCCGGCGTACACACGCACACGTTAAAGGAGTATGCTGGCAATCAATCCCCGTGCCTGCATCACAGCTCCTTATTCCACTCGGCCAACGTAACAGCAATAAAAATCTAAAGTATGTCCAAGAATATTAAAAGCAGCCATCAAAGGCGTGTATGAGTGAGTGAACAGGCGCCCACCCCAACAGGTAATTGGAATTGATCGACTGACCGATTCCAAGTGTGAGGTGAGGTTAAGCGTATGTGTAAATAATTCACATCTTGTGTTTGTATTGATCTGGCAGCGCTGCTCTCCACAGGCGTCTTTTTTTTTGCAGCCCCTTGTTTTTCGATCTCGTGCTCCGGGCTTTGCTATCCTTACGCCTGCACTTCAAACAGAGCGCCGAGGCAGAGGAAAGTGCAAAAGAGAGAATGTGAAGGGCAGCTTTTTTTTGGCCACGAATCCTCACATGCCGTATAGGAGGTGGTGAAAAGCTGCGGATCGGGAAAAAAAAGGCTTGCAGGAAAATCTTTTGTGTGTACGCGGAACACCCCAAGTACGTGTCTGTGGAGAGTAATGGAGTGCGTGTAACCCTGATGATGGGGTCAATGGAGCGATGGTGAGACGAGATGAAGGCAGGGCCGCCATCGTGCATTAAATCCAGTCCGCCACTCCATTAAATACAACGCACCATGGCCTTGGATCCATGCAAGTAAGGTAAACGCCGCCAGTGTGCGTCACCGCGCTGTCGGTTGCATCTGTTGGATAGAAAATGTGTGCCGGGATGCAAAATTGGCACAAAATGGCAAACATTGCCATTTCCTTGCATTCAGTGGCTGCGGTGGTGGTTAGAGGTTGGACAACACCAAATTAGTTTGTCATCATTTTGGCCAAACTTCGGGAAACACCCCCAAAGCATTATTTTGATGACCGAAAACCAGGAAGCTCGGCCTGGTGATGAGATCCTCAAAGATGCCTCAGAAAGTGCGTCCAACTTTTTGTTAGTGCCCAAATTGGAAGTGTGGAAAAAAGTGCTGTACATGTGAAAGAAGCATATTCAGACATGCAGGGTGGTAGACGGGGCCACGCAGTCCAGGATCCCGCTTAGAAACACACCAAACCCTGAAGACAAAACTGACACGTTGCCATTCGATACCAAAAACACACCCATGCAAATGCAAAGGGGGTTTCCCGTCCCGGAAGTACAGTAACACTACCTCATCGTTGCTAACAGCACAGTTTTCTTTCTTCCTCCTTGCACAAAATGCAATCTTTGGGTGTGGGTTTTTCTCGCGGCCACACATTGCTCCCCCGTGTTGGACTGTCTGGTTGGAAATTGTCCAGCGGCGCTCTGCTGCCATCACTCAGGGTCTTTGTTTACAGGCTGGATCAATAGTTGCACGAAGCAGGAGAGTTCAACCCCAGGATAAGAAACCTCTGGCTGGTTTCTGCCGTGATGACGTTTCTGGTGACCTGAAGTGATGAGCAAGCTTGTCGGGGTCGCAGCCAATAAGCTTGTTGGTTTCAGCCTGTTCTCCAAGTACAGACCGGGGATTTGCTGCTTTAGCTGTGAGGGGCTGAAGAGATATGTTATGCACATCATCTTGACCAAAATCAAAGGAAAAAGGGGATTTTGGGGGTTCATATTAAGCCATGTTTCCACCGTGAACTACAGTGGAGTTCAACCTAACCCTGATTTGATTTGTTTCCAATGGGCTGAAGTGGGTCAAGCTGTGTCCGTAAGGCACTTGGACTCCACTGGTGTGCTCTGACATCGATTTAGGCCCCGTCCACACGGGAAGGTTCTTGGGATTTTTGACCTTGGAGGGTAGAAAAAAGCTGCGTCCACACTGTGCCGGATTAGAATGCAAGTGCATCCAGACGGGAACGGATCGCCGGGTGAACAACGGTTTTAAGTCACGTTCACAAAGTCACAAAACTAATTTTATTCAAATTAAATTTCCCCTCAACGAGCAACTGATTCCGGGACTGTGACTAAGACCAGAACGGTCCAGTTGCACCCGATGCCGTGCCCTAAGAATATTCCGGCATGAAAATTGGGAGTAGAATTTTGTGCATGCGTTCTGCGCTTCCACACTTGCCCCGCTGTTTCATTTGACAGGACCTGAAGGGTAATGGTTCCCAGTTAATTGGCATCACAGTCACATTTTCAGCGTTTCAGTGGGTGCTCATTAGTTGCAGGATGTCCACAGCCTGTGGTCCGTCAGCTCACACGTTCAACTAGAAAAGCACTCGGAGAGCGCCAGATTGGCATTCACACCCAAACAGGATTTTTGGGATCGGTGTTTGATGTTTTGCAGAATCCGTATTTCTTCCCAAGTGCTTTGACCATTTTTTTGGGTGGAGTGTACAAACGCCAAAATGCAAAGTTAAATAATCCTTTAGAAAAATTGTACTAGAAAAAGCGCAATCCGGAAAATGTCATCCAAATCCATTCAGAACTTTTGAAGAGATAAACATGGCCGAGCCGTTTCTCTCTAGAATAACCTTCTATAAACTGCAACAACGATCTTCTTCTCTCCTTAGTAACCATCTCTACTAGTGTGTCCTTTGATGGTCTGCTGGTGACCGGCCTCTACACTTCCACACCCGTCCAGTCGGCTCCCATCCCTGCTCCGGCTCCCTTCGGCTTCGGTAAGTTTTCGTGAGATGCAGAAGCACTGCGTTGCATGCTCGGCTTGAACCTAGTCCCTCCCTCTGATCGTGCTCGGGGATGGTGAAGTTTCACCGTGCACCCGACCCAGTTCAGTGATCCACACACATCCGTTCCCCGCGTAAGTACATGAACCACTTCCCCACTCCTGTTGTGGCA
Organism: Oostethus manadensis; assembly: GCA_024372805.1. NCBI lineage: Eukaryota > Metazoa > Chordata > Actinopteri > Syngnathiformes > Syngnathidae > Oostethus > Oostethus manadensis. Next base: position 499,909 of record QODF01000153.1, read on the forward strand.
GGCCATGACGGATGACGAGTGGAAATGATGTGACCGCTGCCGGAATTTTAATGTCATCTCTGGGAGGCGAAAAGTTCATGTCTGAATTGTAAATGAAAAGAGAACCTTGGAGAATGCAAACTGGTACAAGAACAGGGATGATGCCGATGGTACTTTTGTTAAGAGCAGCAAACCTGGGACCAGTTGTCACAGATCCTGTGCTCCCACACATGTATTTAAATGTAGTTTTGGTCCACAAAGTGTTCTCATGTTTTGTACTCTGCACACATTCAGACCCTTGATTATGCTTGTTTGTTTTGTTGCTATCGCTGTACCCATTGAAGCTTCCAGTTCGGAGTTGCCTTGCCAACCTGCACATAGTACTACTACTAGTAGTGATAGTAATATTTATTACTTTTATTTAGTAATATTTATTATTTATACGGCATTATTTGTCAACAGTCTTTACTGTCAATACTTCATACTGTACACAAAGGACGTACAGAGCATCGGACTGATAAAGGATTAATAGGACGTGTGAACGAGTAGAAGAAGGCGTATACACGGGCAATTTGCAAGTCACATTTTACGGAGGGTAAACAGGACAGCGGTGCAAATACTGTCAAATATGCAAAATGTAGTGTGGTTGAATTAGCATGAAGTAAATAGGATGTGGCAAAGGGTCATGTGAGCGCAGGGCCCTGAATGTCTCACCGACGTTGGCTTTCAAAGCGCACCACAAAACCTCAGCAGAGGAGTAGCAGCTTGAGCAAAACAAAGAAAAACATATTGTTCATACCGCCCTGCGATTGGCTGGCAAGCGGTGCAGGCTCCCTCTGGGGTAGACTCCAGCAAACGGATGCATGGATATTGTTCATACCTCCATAGCTCCAAAACAACGTTTTTTAGGGGAGCGCTTGGAAATGAGATGAATGTGTTTTTTCACCGCCAAGAGCCCGTCTGACCTATTTTCGGGCAAACAAAGAGGACGCGTAAGCTGAGAGGAAGCAATTGAGTGTATTGGATCCTTCTAGGGGTCATCAAGAAGACCATGTGGCCCGATTTCACACTTCCCACTCTCGGCGCCCAGGTTTAGCGGCGCCGCGGTGAAGCACGTGCAGCGATCAGTGGAAGGTTAGGAAAAGCCTATTAAGATATTCACAGCCTATCTCGGTAGGTGGAGGGGAGTTTGTCTGCGTGTTTCATCGAGCTTACATAAAAAAAGACAAAAAGAAAACTGCTGACGTAGCTGCGTGTGTGTACCGGCGCCAGAGATCCAGGCTTTGAAGAGCCAGATCCGGGCCAGTACTGTCACGCTTTGGTCATCCAGCATAAAAGGATCTGAGCGGGTCACGCAACTCGACGAGGGACTCTCACAACCCCGACGTGAAGCGTTTAGAGAAGGGGTGCGGCTCTAATCCTTCTTAATGGAGCCGTGCAAGGGACACAAACACACGCAGACTTCAGTGAAGAACTACATCTCCGCGCTCCAGCTGTGTGCAGCTGCTAGACGGGCCCGCATGTGGCCGACAGATGTACCAGTACAGGAAGCAACACGGACATGTGGGCATCATTTCCAGCATCAGGGTCTACAGCCTAAGATTTGAAATGACAACACAAAATGCAGTTTTCAAGTCAAACACTTTATTATGTGGGGGGAAAAAACCCAAACCTACATGACCCTGTGTGAAAAAGCGTTTGCCTCCGTAACCGAGATTAATTGAAATTTACCGTATCCGTGTGGGAAAGGTTGTAAAGCCATTTCTAAAGCTTTGGGACTCCAGCAAACCACAGTGAGAGACATTAATAATGGCTACGCAGGAGTGGCCGGCCAACCAAAATTACCCCGAGAGGTCACAAAAGACCCCATGACAACATCCAACAAACTGCAGGTCTCGCTTTGCCAGAAAACTTCTAGATGATCCTCCAACACATTTGGGAAAATACTCTGTGGTGCGTGTCCCATTACACGTCCCGTAAAAGTAACGCCGCATTTCAGAAAAAGAACATCCTACCAACAGTAAAGATGGTGGTGGTAGTGTGATGGCCTGGAACCGTTTTGCTGCTTCAGGACCTGGAAGACTTGCTGTGGTAAATGGAAGCGCTTGCCACGCAAGTGCTGCTAAACATTTATCCCCTTCTGATGTCCTTTGTTGTGCTGACGTATGGACACATGCAGAGTTGCAGCGTGCAGTCAGTCTCTGCTACGCACGGGGATCACGTTCCCAGACCACCCCGGAATGGTGGAAAACTAGCCCAGAAGTAGCCCATAACAATGTCCAGATTTGAAGCCTCCTGCTAGCTGGACTTTCATATTCTCCTCTGATTTTGGATCAACACTTGCAATGAACGTGACTAAGGATTAGAGCAGAATCAGCTCCAGAACTTTCTCTTTTCTTTCTCAAGTGCCATTTTTGGCAAACAGCACAATTTTGGTTTAAGCTCCAAATATGCCTCACACACTTAGAACACACATTTAAAGTACAAAATGGCGATACTTACGTCATGCTGGTGTACCGAGTGCTGTACTCACCGTGACGGTTGGTTACGATCCGATTAAAAAAGCGATATATTTAATAAAGACGCGGTGTAAAAATGACACGGTTTTATGGTTACATATGTTGATGTAGACATTCAAGTCATAGAGCATGTTACCCCAAGCATTCCGTAAGGCCGCGGTCCCCAACCGCCATGCTGTGGCCCGGCATGGGCGTGGCCGATCCGAGTCACGGGAAACTTTAAGCTGCAATCATGGATACATTTTGGAAAAATGGGCCATTATTTTATGCTAAAGGTAATACAATCAGAAATCCCCCAGTTTTTGCATGTTTGCCGTCCCACTCTGTTCGATAGTCTTTGAACGCAACATCGTTTCTCCCACCATCCATCCATCCATTTTCTTCCGCTTATCTGAGGTCGGGTCGCGGGGCAGCAGCCTAAGCAGGGACGTCCCTCTCCCCTGCCTCTTCGTCCAGCTCTTCCTGGCAGATCCCGAGGCGTTCCCAGGCCAGCTGAGAGACATAGTCTCTCCAACGTGTCCTGGGTCTTCCCCGAGGCCTCCTATTGGTTGGACGTTGGCTGAACACCTCCCCAGGGAGGCGTCCGGGAGGCATCCTAACCAGATGCCCGAGCCACCTCATCTGGTTCCTCTCATTGGGGAGGAGCAGCGGTTCTACTCCGAGTCTCTCCCGGATGACAGTGCTTCTCACCCTATCTCTAAGGGAGAGCCCAGCCACCCTGCGGAGAAAACTCATTTCGGCCGCTTGTACCCGCCATCTTGTCCTTTCGGTCACTACCCAAAGCTCATGACCATAGGTGAGGGTAGGAACGTAGACCAACCAGTAAATTGGAAGCTTTGTCTTTTGGCTCAGCTCTTTCTACACCACGACAGATCGGTGCAGAGTCCGCATCACTGCAGACGCCGCACCAATCCGCCTGTCCATCTCACGTTCCAACCTTCCCTCAATCGTGAACAAGACCCAGAGGTACTTAAACTCCTCCACATGAGGCAGGACCTCTTCCCTGACCCGGAGATGGCACTTTACCCTTTTCCGGGCAAGAACCATGGACTCAGATTTAGAGGTGCTGATCTTCATCCCAGCCGCTTCACACTCAGCTGCGAACCGATCCAGTGAGACTTGAAGGTCACGGCTCGATGAAGCCAACAGGACCACATCATCTGCAAAAAGCAGCGACCATGTCTTGTGGCCACCAAACTGAAACCCCTCAACGCCCTGGCTGCACCTGTAAATTCTGTCCATGAAAGTAATGAACAGAATCAGTGACAAAGGGCAGCCCTGTTGGAGTCCATTCCTCACTGGAAACGGGTCCGACTTATTGCCGGCAATGCGAACCAAACTCTGACACCGGTCATACAGGGAACGAACCGCCTGGATTAGGTGGTCTGATACCCCATATTCCCGGAGCTCTCCCCACAGTATTCCCTAAGGAACACGGTCGAATGCCTTCTCCAAGTCCACAAAACACATGTAGACTGGTTGAGCAAACTCCCATGGACCCTCAAGGACCCTGCCGAAAGTATAGAGTTGGTCCACAGTTCCACGACCAGAACGAAAACCACACTGCTCCCCTTTAATCTGAGATTCGACCATCCGGCGGATCCTCCTCTGCAGAACCCCTGAATAGACCTTACCGGGAAGGCTGAGGAGTGTGATGACACAATAGTTAGAACACACCCTCCGGTCCCCCTTCTTGAAAAGTCAGTCCAGGGGCACCAACCCCGACGTCCACGCGATGCTGCCGAGTCGTGTCAACCAAGACAGCATCCAGGGCCTTAAGGAACTCCGGGCGGATCTCATCCACCCCCGGAGCCTTGGCACCAAGGAGCTTTTTGACCACCTTGGTAACCTCAGCCCCAGAGATATGGGAACCCGCCTCAGAGACCCTGGGCACTGCTTCCATGTTGGAACACATGTCGGTGGGATTGAGGCGGTCTTTTCCATGGCCTCTCCGAACTCCTCCCATGTCCGAGTTTTTGCCTCAGTGACAGCCAGAGCCGCAGACTGCTTGCCCTGCTGGTACCTGTCAGCTGCCTCCAGAGTCCCATGGGCCAGAGGGGGACACCGGTGACCCGCGTCCGGGCGAGGGAAAACGAAGTCCAATGTTTTTAATCATCATCAGGGTCTTTACAGTCCATACGGCAGGTTCTTACCGATCCATGAGGCTGCTACCGATGCAAGGACTATCCTACTAAAATACTACACGGACCATTTTACGTACATTTTACGTGTGTTATCTTGTATTTATACATTATCACCAACTTATGATGAATTCTGCCATTTTTTTGTTGAGGAAAAAAAAAGTAAAATTTTTCACTAAAAGTCCACTGTATATATGAAAAGTGGGCCATATGGCTTATTGGAGCCCAACAGCTCATTAGCACTAAAGCTACAAACACACAAGTCCGCCTGTTTCCAGCAGCCGGATGTATAATCTGCAAGGCATGCTGGGTAACGTCCTGTGTGCACGTGGTTTCCAGCAGCCGGATGTATAATCTGCAAGGCATGCTGGGTAACGTCCTGTGTGCACGTGGCCTCCCATATGAATTACATTAAATTGTATTGTTTTTCACGTATATTAGTGTCAGCGTGTGTCAGAAAGAGCATTGTCTGTGTGGAGTAGATACCTTGTGTGTCTTCATGTGCTACAATCACAAAAATGTTTCATTATCAAAAATCACAACCCCCAATATGCAAATACTGAAGTGTGATTCTGCTTTACAGTTAAATGTATACGTCGCTAACAATCAAGCCTGAATTTCATTCATTCGTTTTCTATACCGCTTATCCTCATTAGGTCACGGGTTTGCTGGAGCCTATCCCAGCCGGCTTTGGCTGCGGCCGTGCGGCCCGCAAACCTGAACTTAATCATTTGTTTTTGTTTTTCATTGGATTGTGCAGGCGCATGACACGTCACGCCCCGAGAGTGTAGCGTGCATGACACGTGAAGCATGCGTGTCGGGGGGGCCGTACGTAAACGAGGTGATTGTGGTCAGACGGGCCTGGGAGAGATAATTCCGCAGCCTACTGTGCCGTCTTTCGTCTTCTGCAGGTCTTTGTAATTGGGAGGCGGGCGCCATGAAGACAAACACATATACAGACGCCGCAGCAAGGCTGGAACATTTGGACCGGCTTTTCTGCTTTCTGAATAACAACCCGCTTCACACTGAATTTGCAATAAAAAGTGTGAGGTTTTAGGGGGACCGACTTTTCACTGCGTCGTCAGAACTCGACACCCACTCATCGTCAAATTAGCTCCAAGTGCCACCGAGCCAATTGGGCTGTTCGGGTAATATGAACAAAGTCTCCCTTGCGGCTTCTAGTCGGGAGGCCCACCGGGTGGCTGACCACAGACCTCTATATGTCTGTAATTGCACTGCTGCGGGTTCTGACAGCCTGGAGATAAAAACAGCGTTATGTTTGCGCGACGTGCTTGAGAAAGGTGGATGATGATTTTTAAACGTCTCCTCGTATTTTTCAGCAAGGTCGCGATTCGATTATCGCTCCCTTGAATACAACCTATTATTAGTTTAAAAAATGCATTTTTATACTGCAAATTGTACCCTGCCTTGGCCTAAATTAAGGATTTTCAAGTATGAAAATGGCAAATGGTCTAACTACCATAATTTCCGCACCAGAGTTTGAGCTGCAGCCAACACATTTAGAGAGAAAAACAGATTTGTGCACATATTAGCTGCAGCGGACTATAAGTCGCACATGTCCACGTCATAAAATGACATAATTTGGCACATACGAGTCCGTGAGGACCAGCCAGCTCTTCATCTGAAAGGAGCCAATCGGGAGCTTTGCAAAAACAACAACAAGCTTGTCGATTGGAAAGCACAAGTCGGTGTCATCTTACATAGATAGCTAAAATCATCACATGGCAACACTCAAAAGGTAGCTGAGAAATATACAGTACATGACAAGTACCAATATGAGTTTAAAATGAAAAACATCTATTTTAATGTTTTCCCACAATGCATTGCATCCCAGAAAGTGCTATAGAAAATTAATGGATGGACGGATGAATGGATGGATGGCTGCCGATGTGCTGCAATACTCCCTCTGTCCGCCAGGGGGAGCCAGAGGAGCCCAGAGAATAGCACGAGGCTGATATCATTGCAGCACCCCAGTAGGGATAACCAATTTATATATATTTTTTTTATAGTGTATAATTTTTTAAAAACTTGTATTGGTACTTGTATTATATATTTATTTTATATTTCTTAGCTACTTTTGGAGTGTTAAGTTGCTGTGTGATGAGTTTAGCGATCTTTGTAAGATGACACATTGAATCAGAAACACAAAGAAGTCTGCCGGGTTTACGATGTCCAGCAAAAAACTGGGAACTGCTAACATTCGAGTCTGTTATTGTATTTATGTCTAATATTTGTCATTTTCTCTCATGTCTACTGTATTGGGTTATACACAAGTAAAGGTGGCTCTAGGGGTGTTATTTCATGTCTTGAGGGCTCTAATAAAACATATTTAGAAGATGGTAAACAGGTTTTCTGTGCCATACCTGCAAAATTGTTCCATTCAATAATACTTGGTGAAAATTCACTGAACGCGGCCGAGGCTGGAACCAATTAGCTGTGATAAACGAGGTACTGCATACTGGAAGTGTAAAATCAAGCCTTGATGTTGCAATTGAGACGGTTTCAGGGTGCTTTTAGTAAGTTTAACGTCAAATGACCTCCTTCTTACGTTCATTCTACGTTTTTCCACAGCATTTCAGTCCAGCTTCAGCTTCCAACAGCTTCCATGTTTACTCTACATTTCAGCTTTTTCAGTTTTGCTTCAGCTGTTCCTCATTCGCACAATTTTAGGTGTCAAAAGCAGAGCAAACAAGCCTGTGAGGTGGTAAAGGTCTCTAACATGAGATGCTCACGTACCGCCTCTAAGGACACACATAAAGGATGTGATATCAGTAGAAAGTCCATTTTGCATAATCAGGCGCCTTTAAATTTCCTTTCAAACCGCGACGAGCCAATGTGACTTTTGGGGGGGGGGGGGTAAGCATCCACCGGTTATGTGGGTTAGGGTGCAAAGAGGTCGGTTTTGGTAGATAGTCTTGTAAAGTTTGAGAGCCCACAAGCGGAGACACAGTCTGAAAAGCAGCACGAGTCCTGCCTGACTCGGTCGCTTCATGTTTTCCCCCCTTCTGACTTTGATTCCATTTAGAGCTCTTTGTTTCCATTCCAACAGTTTGGCTTTCCTGGAAGGAACTCCCACAGTCCTCGAACTGGGGGTTTTCAGTTGAAGACAAAGACAAATTGCATTTGTCTTTAATCATCCTGTTTTGCGCTTTCCACCACAGTTGGCCGCCGTGCCACGCTGCCAGGATGACCTGATTAATCCCCGGGACTTATCACATTTATCCGGCCCACTGGGCATTTCCAAATTGCTGTTTTTCAACTTTTAACATCAAAACTGTAGCCAGTCAATACGACTTGTCCTGCTATGGCCAGAAAAGTTGCATGCAAAAAAGTGACCTACCCACTGCACCATGTAGGCATACAAATAAATAGCCCCATGCCAAAAACACATATCTCCCCGCCACAAGGCATGCTGGGCAGCATGTGGGACTCTTTCACTTTTCTCTTGATCGCAGAGTAAGCTGAGGAGGAAGTCAACAAGGAGGCTTTTAATTGTTCATATTGTCGTTGCCACTGGACTACCCAGCATGCCTTGCGGGCATTTGGGAAAAGCCGTTTAACTTGCGTGTCATGCGCTTAGTTCTTGCTCGTGACCCATGTAGTAGTGATGGGTCAACTTGCTGTGGATGTCTTTTGTGGCACCGTGAGCAAGTGTGTTGTTCTGTTTGGTGACGGTGGGGCCCGCGAGTGCAAAGGTTGGCCCACCCCTGCCTTAGTTGGAGGCTTGATGGAAGTAAATGTGCAAACATGTGGTCGCATTGTCAAAGTTCCAGTGACGGGGATGAACAGAAGCCGTTTGATTGCTGGAATGGCGGCCGGAGGGAAATTGGTGAGCGGAAAAGCCAACAAAGTGGTGAGATTAAAGCGACGAGTAACGGGGGGGGAGGAAATTTGGACCAAGTGTGCATGAAAAGTAGCAAGCGGCAATGAAAGGGAGAGAGTGTGTCCATAGAGGAGGGGGAGAGGAGACGATGGGGTGGCGTTCCATCACAACCGGGTGCCGGAGTGGCTGATTGGTGCTGCAGATGCTTGGCTGCTCGGGAAGCGGTCATTGATGGATGGCTCGTTTGCGGGGTGGTGTTTGTTTTGTTGTTCATTTGCATATTTCTATGCTCTTGCGGCGCCGGCGGCTTCTGGTCCTCATCTCGGTGTGATGGAGCTGGCTGGCTGACAAACAGACAGCTTAGTGACGGGGACATCCAGCCCACATGACGGATGGCCTCCTGCTAGCCCACAACCCATTAGAGATGAAATCCTGCTGCACCTTGACCTGCGGGGGGCGGGGCCTGCGAGGGGTGTGTGCGTGGCCAAAATGATAATCATTTTAAAGAAACGTTCACGGATTACCCACAATTATGTGTTTGAATTGCGGGTTGCACAGTCATCCATCTTCAGGCTGAAGGTTGGCTGTCTCGCCGCGTATCCAGATTGAAGGTCAGGCGGAATGTCAGGTTATCAGCTCCTCGTGTCGGTACTTACAGGAACGCTCTCAGGGCGGTGTGCTTCTTTTGGAGCCTCTCCCACACACGTCTCCCAAGAGTCCCGGGAGAGCGCAACCCGACATACCAGCCCTACCGATGCACCTCTCATCATCCAGCTCCCTGCCGAGCGTGGGGTGCGGGACGGGGAGGAACGTTATCGGGAGAAGGTGGTGCAGGGCGAGGAGAAGGCGTTCTCGTGGGGAGAGAAGCTGTCAGTCCCTGGGAGACTTCAAACACGCCGCCTCCCTGTGATCAGCCTGCTTCCCGGTTCTGCGCTGACAGCTCCCTGACTCCGCCACTTACGCTCCCGCGCAGGAGACGCACACGCACTTCCTCTCTACCAGGGCAGCGCCCGCATTCTCCGACTTATCTATTCATTCCGCCACACGTTCTCGCATCTACGATAACCTTGAACGCTGACAAAGTTCCCCCGTCGGCAACTCGGAGAGCCCCTGACTGTTGACGCTTAACTTGGACTTGAAAGTCGGAGGTGTGGAGGATGCAAATAAATCAAATAATGATGATGACTTATCTGAGCCATTACTCCTTCCGCCGCTCGAGGCCGCGACACCCGAAGGCGCGCGGCTCCTCATGATGGATTCGTTAGTGCAGAAGATGAAATGAGTTGTCAGGGGCTCGGTTATTTGTGCTCTCCGGGGCACAAACTTGGAGGCGAGACGGGCTTGTTGTATATCCCGCTGTCCCCTCTCCATCTCCTCCGCCCTGACAAGAGGCTGAAGACAGGTGGCCAAGCATTTGGCTCCTCTCAGAGTCCCAAGGACGCTCGGGTGGTGATGCATCATAAGTCAAGTCCGTCCGTGCGTGTGCTCCCCTGCTCGCAAGTTAAAAGCAAAGCTACCTTCAAAGAATTTCCACAACAGCTTCCATTAGTAATTCAAGCTGGATCAAGAGCAGAGACCCGACCGGTGCATGAGTGATAACCAAACCCCAGGTGATGGTGGAGCTGCACCTTCAGCTTCCACTGGTTCTTTTGGGAAAACACAACCCCCCTTTGGAAGGCACTTGGTTTTTTTTAAAAAGATAAACAGCAAAAGCAAAAGAGCACAGCAATGCAGGTCAAAACAAGGTAATATTATATTCATTATATAAGTTTTATTGACTATTTACTGTTTACAGCTGTGTAAATGTTGAACAAGCCACAGGTTTATTGCACAGTTTATTGCACAGTTTAATGTATGGGATTTTGGAGCAGTTTTTGTTCCCCCTGTCCGTGCATATGAACACATTTGTTGCATAAGGGTGAACATTTGGCAAAACATTCACCTCCAGTGCGCTACATGCGTCTGGGCTTCCCTGCTTGGGTTGCTGCCCCTGCGATCCGAGCTCGGATAAGCGGAAGAAAATGGATGGATGGATGGATGGATGGATATTTTTGCCATAGAAAACCTGTTTACAATTTTTTCAGCATCCCCGTGAGTTTTCTCGTTCAGCCAGATCAGTTGTTCAGGTTCCCCTCTTATTCGAGCAATTCATGCTCATGCTCAAAGACTAGCTAGGACACACACCGGTCCCACTAGATAGGACAGCTCTAATCTGGGAGCCTGGTGCAAGTTCCAGTCTATTTATCCTCTGTGGTTTTTACCATTATTCTAGTCCTCACGGCATGAAACAACACTCTTACAGTCACCTTTACGTTTGTTTTACCCGATTTAGTAGACCTGATCAGAGAAAATAAAACACATTAGACACAAAGAAGACCACAGACTCACATGCTAGCAGTTTCTTGCTGTCCAGCACACTTCTGCTATTTCAGTGCGTTGTTGTATTGCAATGGTGGCTTTAAAAGGCTTTGTCAGTTTATTAATACGTTAATTCTACCCTCCATTCCTAGTCGTTTTCAACAAAGGCAAAGTCGCCGGGGATCGGTAAAGTCGGAATGGGAAACTTGGAAAGTGCTTGGCTGGAGGTTTACGCTTCGAGATTGCTGGTCCACTCCTTTCGCTGTCAAGAGGTCGCCGGAGACCTTCCCTACTGAAGCTGCTGCCCCCGCGACCCGGACCGGGGTCGCGGTTAAGCGGTGGAAAATGGATGGATGGATGGAAGAAATACAATTTTCACGTTTTTCAATAATAATAATAATATTCAACCGTGAAAGTCATCAAGTAATTATGAATTTCTGAAACACTGAGATGTTTGACGGGTGACTGTACTTTCATGTTTTCAGACGTTTTTTGGGGGGGTCATGAGCACGTTAAATCAAATTTGGAACAACCCATCCACGGGCACAGGCGGGTCTTAGCAACTGTTCAAGTTCACAGTTGGTCTAGTGACGAGAAAACCGAGCGTTTATATTTCACATCACAACACTTGGAGGTCCGTACACACTCTAATCAGAAAAATGTCATCACTTTTTTGTCTTTTGCTATTTCTTTTGCATGCAAAAAGGGAGACGCTTGACCGGCTGCCATTTCAGAGCTGGTGTGTCGCGTCCGTTTTCTTTGTTATGCTCTTTCACTTTCTTCCTGTCGGAAAAAGCAGCAGGCGTAGGCTGCTTCTCCAACGTGTGGTCTCTCCTTCTGCCACGCTGAGAGATGGGTTCCTTGCCAGAGAGCACGAGAGTTAGAAATGTACATGCAAAATAATCGTTTCGGCATATTTCTGTGCACACTAGTGGGTTTGCATCAGTCCAGCACAAAAGGCGAGCGGACTTTGAAGTGTCTCTCTGTGGCGTCATGTTCCATACCTCCACATGCGCCTCGCAAAGTGAGTGGGCAGCTGTGGGCTTGGTGTGCAAAGTGATTTCACAAAGCCTTCTCCAGCCTCTGAGCTCGTTTCATATTTCAAGTTGCCTCGCAGGGAGTGCTGGAACACTCCAAGCGCCCCGGACTCTGCAAGATGAGGAGGATGCGCGGTGCTTGGGCGGCCTTCCTCGCCCCAAAGGGATTTGACGTGTCTGTCCACCTTTTAAAAGCCTCACCGCAGAAGTGGAGTACCGGAGTGTCCAACCTGACCCATATTTTGGCAGTAAAAATAGTTCTGTGTTGTTGGCCCTCCTTACCAGAGCCAGGCTGTTGTCGTGATGGGTTCGCTGCCTCCCAGCGCTCCTCTTGCTGGTCTTGTCCCGTCTTCACCGTTAAACACCAGCACTATGTCAACACATGCGGGCGACATGCTCCGCTGGCTCTCCGCTGGCTCTCCGCTGGCTCTCCGCTGGCTCTCCGCTTCCCAACGGCAATTCACCTGTCGCCGCAGGTCTCGTCCGTCCTCGGCAGTTTGTTGATTTTACCGAGCCACGCGGGGACGTGGGTGCTGGAAATTAGCACAAGTCAAATCAGATTAACGAATCCCGGGCTCACACAATTACTCCAGGAGTCGCGCTGCATTAAAAATCAAATTAGCCCGGGCGCCCGCCGGTGAAGCTGCTGTGACATGTGCCTGCCAAGCCACAGTGACACACATCTGCAGAAGGCTCATGGCTGTCACTGATGGATGTAGAGGGATGGAGAGGTCCAGGGGTGGAGAAACTCTGGTGCTGAAGGTTGCAAGGCCAATGGGAACTTGGTGACTTTGCCACCCAGTGTGGAAAGCTCCCCCACAGGCTTCATTGACTCCAACATGGCCTCTCGGTCGTAGTCGCCCCAGTAATGGGCTTGGACTGATCCCACTTGTGGAAATGATGATTTGCATTTTAGTAAAATCAGAGTTTTAGCTCAGAAAGTGGCACTTTAAATACGCGCATGAAGAAGAAATAAGCATCATTGTGTTTTGTTGCATTTTAATTAGCATTTTTAGCCTTTGATTGCAATTTCATATCATCTTTGGCAATGTTCTTATCCATCCATTCATTTTCTATACCGCTTGAGCTCACTAGGGTAGCGGGTATGCTGGAGCCTATCCCAACATATGGACTATTTAGAGTCCAATTTAGAGTAGTGGCATGAAGATCTACTTCACAGGAGCATCCTCCTTGGTGCTCAAGATTTTGTTTGGTTAAACTCAATCAATCGCAGCCATTTTTTAAAAGACAACATCTTCAGTACCGCTGACTTAATGACTGAGGCACACAGAATAATGTATTCCATGGCTATACAAACACAGAACCTACCAAAAGAAAGATTACACTCTTCTTCTATCTTTGTTCATTCTGTAGTAATTAGCAGTAGAACATTGGTAAGTTCCAGGAAAATATCAGTTCCCAACTAAAAAAAGAGAGAAAACCAGCTTTATGATTTTATGGGAATAAAATCACAATATTACTTGAAAAAGAGAAAACAGTATTTGGGGGAAAGTTAAAAAAAGGGGGAAATAGAAAAATAGAGCAAACATTTGAAATAATATATCAAACCTCCTAGCATATCTTTTACAAAATGTAAAACATAAAAACAATTTTTTTTTAGTGTGCAGCCCTTGCTGGAAAAAGTTTGGACGCCCCCGACACACACACACACAAATCTGCATTGCATCACATTTGCATGTGTGTCTGGGTGAGTCTTGGAGATGGATGGCTGCACAGTAAGGTGAAAGTCTCATCTATCAGCCCGGGTGCGGACCGGCAAAACAACAGTTTGTTTCATTTAGAACACCATTCATTTCAATCATGGCGTGTTCGTGCGGGGGGGGATTTATCAGGCTTGACGTAAGTGCATTTATCATTACGCTTGTAAGACACCGCAGGGAGGTAATGTAGTCACTTTTTGGCGTGTGTTTTCATTACGAGCAGTCTTGATGTGTTTGTGGCCTTGCCTTTTTGAGAATTTCCAATGAGTACTGCGAGACAATGAAGCGAACATGCAAGTGTTATGTGCATGTGTGTGCGTGAGGGGAAAGTCTATCCTGTTTATTGCAGTTAATCGATTCCAGGCACGACATTGATAAGTGCAACCTTCTAAAGACGTTTTTTGTAAGATTATTAGAGCTTCCTGTACATGAAATAGCACCCCTATAGCCAGCTTTACACTTGTACTAGCAGATATGGTTGACATAGTCAGAGAAAATAAGACATTTAAGACGTGTCTTCATGTGTGTTGCATTAAGTGTTGTGTGGAGGACAGGAAGTGACATCAGGGGTTCAGAGTTGAGTTTTAGCTTGGAGTGGCTGCAAAAGTAGCCTGTTTTGTTATTATGGTTTATTTTGCACTGTTTATAAGCCAATAATCATAACATATTATTGTGGCTGTTGTTATAATATTAATAATAATAATTTAAACCTGCAATGGAAGCTTGACTTTGGCTTGATGTTGGCGTTCTCGGATTTTAATGTTTTTTTTACATGTTATATTTGTTTATTTAAAAAATCTATTATGCTGAAACATTCCACCAACACTTGATGTAATTTGGACGTCGTTTTTAGGGCTAAATGTGGTCGGTCCATTATTGCCGTGATTCAGCCCAGAAATAGACTAATGTGGTCCAAAATAGACGCTTTTCAACCCAATTTAGCCGGGAAAGAGACGTCTTTTCCAAATCCAAACAGTGTTTCAACGTATTGTAATGACGTCTTTTCAACTACCTTTTCTGGGTGGGATACAGAGATATGTTCAGCTGGGTTAACCCCCATGTGTCCCTTTCTGTTCCCCCCCCACCTCAACCCACTGAAATGTTCCCACAATTCCCTCGCTGACTGACCACTGGCATCTTTCACCACCCACATTAATGCACAGCTTCTTCCTGGCAACAATGTGCGCGACCCCCGCCATCGGCACAATGCCGCCAAGCTATCTCCACGGTAGAAACGGAGACGGATGGCCGTCCCTGCCAATGGAATCGCAGGATCACGTTCATGGCAAAGAGAGGGTGCAGCCGAGGGTGCAAAGAAATGGCTGAATGCAGCGCAACACACAAAGCCAATGCACGTATCACATGGGCTCATTCTAGCACAAAAGCCTACTGGGTGGCTTGGGTTGTGTGGGGGGGTGGGTGAGGAAGGACCTACAGGAGCTGCCAAGCCTTGTATGATGTTTCATTTATGTCACCATAAATGTTTTGTTCAGCAAGTTGACAGAAGCATTCTGCCTCCGCGTTGACAGTTTCCCATACATTCACTATGTTCTTTTTAAACTACTACCGCTTCAACTAGGCGTAGACATTAATCTGGGATTGGGCAGACTGAATTGTCAAAAATCGAGAGACTTGTTGCTAATGGGATTCGGAGAAAGAACATCGTGGACACACAAAGCCAGCCAGGAATAGTTCTTGTTTGTTTAGAGCAAAGGTGTCTCGCAAGAACAGGGAAGCCAAAACCCAGTCAGTCTGTGAATTATGGCACTGCTACTGTGAATGATAATACACGTAATATGGAAGTGTCCTTGTGCAAGGCATTATTGGAATCGCATGTTAAGATCTTTACACACAATATTAATAAAGGTCTTCCCAGAGTCAGCAAGCGACGTGGCTGTTTTTTTCCCCCTTTGCCGTGATAAAATCCAAACAAAGGTGGAGGTTCTATGTGTGATCAAAGTTACCTAAGATTTGTCACATCAAAACACGTACATGTTCGTCTACAACCTTAATCACCAAGTGGTTCTATTTATGCTCGTTACATTTGGCTGAACACCAACTTTACAAGCACCAACGATCACCGGTTCCACTTTATAATACACCCTATGTGTATAAGTAGAGATCCGTGGTGACAATTTAGCAACAAGGTCGCTATAATTAGCATCATGCATTTATTCGGTTATTAAATACAAGCGGTCAGCAAATGTGAAGTATCTGCCGCCCAGGAAAGCGGCAGTCAAGCTCCACTGTGCAGTGCCGATGGGAAAGCTGTATAAAACCCCCCACAATGCAACCAAATCTCTGACCATGCAGCCACAGAGCCAAGAAGGCAGAGCATGAACACAGCCTGGTAGCACGTCACCTTCCTGGCAAACCACGCATGGTTGTCCAAAGTGTGACCCAGGGGCCATCTGTGGAACGTGGCTCATTGCAGAAATAACATGGACAAACCTCCAGCAAAAGTGGAAAAATAAAGTTAAAATACACAAAGATATCTCTATAGATATGTCGTTTCTATCGGAGAAGGCATGGAACTGTGTTCCTCGAGAAATCCTGTGGGGAGCACTGGGGGCATTCAGGTGGTTTGCTCCCGATGTCAGAACTTGTGAGCTGATACTTTTACTTTTCCCTAAAATATTGTCCCAAGGTAGTTTGGAAGGATAACCTCATCTTCTCCTCCCAAATCTTTTTGTAACACGGAATCCAAGCAATTGGGATCTAAAGAACTCTGAGCTTTTTATGATGACCCAGCGCGAAAAACTGACTGCGTGCTTGTTCTGCGTGCAGCGCATATTCCTCCATCAATGCCCGCTCTAACTATAATTCAGACGGACACCACTTATACTGTGTTTGGATTTATATGCGGATTCGTTTGCAATAGTTTGGTTTGGTTTGCCTCCCAGGCGCCTCCCTGGTGAGGTGTTTCGGGCATGCCCAGCCGAGAGAAGGCCCCCGGGAAGACCTAGGACACGCTGGAGGGACCATGTCTCACAGCAGGCCTGGGAACGCCTTGGTGTTCTCCCGGTGGAGCTGGAAGAGGTCGCCGAAGACCGGGAAGTCTGGACTTCCCTACTGAGACTGCTGCCCCCGCGACCCGGAACTGGATTGGAATGGTTTGGCTTTTCAAACAGCTGACTGGATATCAACCACACTAAGTCTCCATTTTCTATGCCACTTATTCTCATTAGGGTCGCGAGGGTATGCTGGAGCCTATCCCAGCTGACATTGGGCGCGAGGCACGGTACACCTTGGATTGAATACCAGCCAATTGCAAACAACCATTCATACCTATGGACAAGAGGTCACCAGTTAAGCTAACGTGCATGTTAGGCCGGAGGAAACCGGAATACCCGGAGAAACCCCACAAGGGGAAACATGCAAACTTCACGCTGAGATGCCCAACGGAGATTCAATCCCAGATCTTCCAGATGTCCTGACTGTGTGGCCAACATGTGACAAAAATTGACCATTTCTAGTGGAATCATCTCTTTTCGGTAGAAATTGTAGTGCTGAAGATCCATCCAAAGAAACGAATGAAACACAAGTCTCTTGAGAAAAGTGCTTTATCATCCAACATGTGCAAGGTTCCATAGTTTACATGAATACCTTCATGTATTCATGGCGGTGCACCATATTTAGAGAGTAGAACTACAGATAATTGTTTCCAAAAAAGCAACTGGTGTAGACTTCTGCACTCGAAGCATACGATGACTTTCTGTCATCTTTGTGAGCAAAGATGACACAAAGATGACTTCTAAACTTCTATTTGCTTTGCTTTTCAAGGTGATAATGACTTTTTGCAAATGTTTTATGGTCAATTTGGTCATCATAGACCATTACGTCATTAAGCCCCACCCCCTACCGAACTCACCACAGTCACAAAATCCGATCTCATTCTAAACAGTAAATATGACAAATTGGACTATTTTTCAACAAAATGTAACCCTGAAATTACAAAATACACATTTCTATAGTCCAATTCCAATGATTTGAAAAATAATGTTTTATAATGGAAGTCAATAGGGATTTTCCGCGAGTAAACACTAATCACATACGATGTGTAAACAGTCCAGTCTTATTCTAAACAGTAAAGATGACATTTTTGACTATTTTTCAACAAATTGTAACCCTGAAATTAGAAAATGCATGTTTCTATTGTGTAATTCCAATGTTTTGAACAATTATGTTTCATAATGGAAGTCAATAGGTTTTTTCCTCGAGAAAACACTTATCACCTACAATGTGAAAATTGCCCAATCTTATTCTAAACATTGTTTTATCAACAACATGAAACCCTCAAATGAGACAATGCATGTTTCTATTATCTAATTCCAATGCTTTGAACAATTATGTTTCATAATGGAAGTCAATAGGCTTTTTCCGCGAGGAAACACTTATCACCTACAATGTGTAAACAGTCCAATCTCATTTTAAAAAGTAAATATGACAAATTGGACTATTTTTCAACAAAATGTAACCCTGAAATTACAAAATACACATTTCTATTGTCTAATTCCAATGCTATGAACAATTATGTTTTATATTGGAAGTCAATGGGCTTTTTCCGCGAGGAAACACTTATCACCTACAATATGAAAATTGCCCAATCTTATTCTAAACATTGTTTTATCAACAACATGAAACCCTCAAATGAGACAATGCATGTTTCTATTGTCTAATCCCAATGCTTTGAAAAACTTTGTTTTATAATTGAAGTCAAAATTAAAATTTTTAATCTGACCCTGCAAAAAAATAGCAAAGCTTCAAAATCAATTTTACTACAAATGGTAACTCACTTGGACGAAAGACCAAATTTGCAACCTTCAGGTTGGGAGGCGATTACCCTAACCACCTGCCGCCCATCTTAAGTGTAGTTGTATGGATGTATAGTATGACATAGAGCCCCAACCCCCCTAATGTTTATTATATGGAAAATAACTTATTGTGTTTGTATTTTTCTTATCAAAAAAGTGCATCATTGAAACAATGGACATTTAAAAGGTTAAAATAATACAAATGTTTACATTTTTGGTATTTTTTGAACTCAAGTTGATTGAGAGATTCAAGCAAAAAAGACTAAAAATATTAACCTGGTATGTTTTATGACAGTTTTGGAGAATTATTTGTCCCCTAAGGACCTGGAAGGGGGTAAAAATGAAAGGTACGCCAAGGGGTTAATGCCACTGTCCTGGGCCCTGCCAAAATTCTGACTATTGATTTGTTGTGTTTTGTACTCGATGATACAAAACACAGATGTGATTGTGAAATGTGGACACATTTAAAGGGAACTAGTTTGTGTAACATTCTCATAGGAGTTCGCCTAAAGAACGATCCTGGTGACGGCGTGTGTGGGTTGATGCTTTCCCTTGCCAACATGAAAGGGGGTTGAGTTTGATAGCTTGCATTTCATGCCCGAGTGTGTTTTCCCAATGGGAATGGAAGTTTTGTTTTTTTTGGTGTGCATCTACGTACTCTGCCTTTTCAACTTCACCTGCGACTATTTAGACACTCTTCTTTTTGCTCTATACACACCAGACTCTCTCAGTTTTTCTACTAACCATGCACGTAATGGGGAGACAACTATTTTGCCTGTAAACCCATCTAAAAAAACTCCTAAGACCGCCAACAACACTCAACTCACTCACACTTGCCGCACGGTGGATGAGTGGGTAGCACGTTGGCCTCACGTTTTTCCAGTGGATTTGTGGTTGTGTGGAAGTCTCTAACAATTCGTTGTTTATTGCAATGCAGTCTCTTGGAGCAGTGTCCTCCTCGCCAGATAGACAGAGCGTTTCCATTGATGGTGAATAATACTGTGTGCCACTCGGTGCAGCAGAAACACTGGATTTTTGTTGGCATGGCTTGGCAAGCTCCACTCTCATACACTGTAACAATATTTTTTTGTATTTAGGGCTGCTGTATTCTACTGAAAATGTTTTCCATTAATCGAGTAATTAGAAAAAAACATATTTTTGTTTGGTTAAAGAGCAATTACATTGATAGAGCTATCCAGAAGTCTATGTTATTCATATCTACTTTGTTTGTATCAAGTGGTACAAATGTAAAGGTGACTATCGGTGTGTTATTGAACATCTAGAGGGCTCCAATAATGTTAAATGCCGTATTTAGAGGATTGTAAACAGGTTTTCTATGCCATAACTACAAAAATATTTCATTTATTAACACATTCAACACCAAAGATGTACCGAGCCCAAAGACACATTTACGTTTTTTTGTGCAAAAGAAGCAAAAGGAGGTTTTAGAGCACTTTTAAGCTATAAAAACGCCCAGAAGCACAGGTCATCAATGTAAAATTGTAAGTAGTTCATGCTGTTATATTGGTAAAAAACCAGCACACCCCTGCGACCCTAAGCGGCAGAGAAGATGGATGGATGGATGGACGGGTGAAAGAGATGTGTTTCCTGTGGAATAGTGTAAATGGACTTTTTCAAAAGTAAAATATCAATATAAAAATCTTCATTCATTGTCACAATCAATGATTATTCAGCCCGGGTCTTTTACATTGCAGAATTCTACGTCTGTAATCATGTGACTCCATGAACTGCACGGAGATGGCTTTCAAAGGGAGGAAGATGCGTTTGTGTCATTCCTCTGAGTGACATGTTTTCCTCTCCTCTGATTGCTGACGAAGAACACGGGATGCTGGAAGGATCGGCACTGCAACGCCCTTGACGTGTGTTTTTGCCAGTAAACTGAGGCCACACGCTGGGAGTTCGATTATCTGCAAGCGCGTCTTTTTACGCCCAGGCAGCTTCTTTGTTTTGGAAAAGCGCTGCTGTTCCAGACCGTAAAGTCGCGTCGCCTCATGCACTCCTTTGGGATTCCATCGCCAAGTCTGATAAAAAATGAATTATAAGCATCAGGCTGGACAGACGGAGCAAAAGAATTTGTAGTAATGCAAATGTCTTTGAATTAAAAGGTCTGTCAACCCGGTGGGAATAGTCCGTTACATTGGACTTTGGATATTAAACTTGTGATTTGCAATGACTGCCAGGCGTTGCCAATCCGAGGCGGAACCAAGACTTCTTCCTTCGATGCTTCCAATACCCAAGGCGCTGGAACTCCTCGAGCCACGCTATGCCACGCCCAATGCTCCCGAAAATACATACCATAATTTCCGGTGGGTAAGCCACTACTTTTTTCTTAAACTCTTATTGCAGGTTTGAATTATCTCACAACTAGCGCAATAATCCCTACACACACTGTTGCGGCTGCAACCCCCACCAAACGAAAACTCAACGCCCGACATCACTTCCTGTCCGCCCCCTCACTCGGCTCCCCAACGCCCGGAACACATTTACGGCAACACACACAAGCAAAAGTCTTGTTTACCGTAGTGTTCCAAATAACAGCAGTCCAATGTGACCAACCAGAGGGAGTACTGTTATCAGTATATTTGTCTTAGTACATGCAAACAAGTTACCAGTAGGTGCAGTAGATTCTCAGAAAACAAACAAGACCCAGCACGCGCTTAAGGCTGTGCAATTTTTACCCTTGAAAGCGATGTGTTAAAAAAATAACATTCATCCTGTTAGTTAGGAAGCAAGATGTTGCGGGTTTACTTGTGTGTTTGGGGTGATGGTCTTGTTGAAACAGCCATTTCAAGGGCACGTCCTCTTCACCATAAGGCAACATGAACTCTTTTTGACATATGCAAACTGATCCAAAAAGCACAATTTTACTCTCGTCAGTCCACAAAATGTTCCTCCAGTTCTCTTTAGGCCAGTTGATGTGTTCTTTGGCAAATTGTAACCTCTTCTGCACATGACTTTTTTTAACAGAGGGACTTAGCAGGGGATTCTTGTAAATAGATTAGCTTCACACAGACGCCTTCTAACTGTCACAGTACTTACAGGTAACTCCAGACTGTCTTTGATCATCCTGGAGCTGATTATTGGCTGAGCCTTTGCCATTCTGGTTACCGTTTTCCTCAGGCCTTACTTGCTCACACCCGTCGCCCCACGAGTGCATGTACACAGAAAAGTTTACTTTGTCAACCTTTTGGTGATTGAAGACATGAGCACGCACACATCTGTCTAAGTGGAATTAGAACACCTGCAGTGCTGCCAACATAGCATTATTTATGTCCGTAGACCGCCGGGTCAACACGGGCGGAACTATTTCTCTTCAAGTCATTTGTTGTGCATAATAAAAGCGGCCGGGGCGACAGGAAGGGGCGCCGGCGCTGCTTTTTCCAAACATTTGGACTGTGGACTTGCTGGGATTGGCGACACCGCCCGCAAATGTAAAGTGACGTAGCCGTAGCTGTACGATGCACGGCCGGTACGACGTTTGATGAATGATTTACTGCGCAGATGCCTTTCAGCTGACGCCGGAAAGCCATTTAGTTACGGTGAATTATTAAAGCTCCCCGAATGTCCGCGCAGCCATCGATGAATCAGCGCGTGTCGCGCCTTCGCCCTCTGCGATGTGATGTAATTCTGCCGGTGCAATCATAGCCCGGTACGAACCCCCATCAATAACAGCATCTTTACGTCAGCTGGCCAGGAGGGAGGTCGCAACCGGGGAAAAGGACAAATACAATTCAAGGAATGGAGACAATTTAAAGATGCTCTAATCCAAAAGACAAAGCAAAACCACAAACAGAAAGATGAGGATGCTCGGCTAAAAAGATGTTTTATTCTTACATCACAGAGATCGCACCCATAACTGCTGACTTCTGCCTAGCAGTTATTCTATTACTTTTCACATATAACGCTCCGGCGGTTTTTATTGGGGCCTTGGTGCAAAATTTGAAATGAAAAAGTATATTGTGGTAGGTGCGGTGATCAATTCTGAGCAGCCTGACAGTCAATGTCCTCCGGTTTTACAGCCGTGTGCTAAGAGAGTGTGTGTGCTGATTCATCTTTTTTTTTACATGAAGTTTCATGACATCCCCATCAGCAGTGTACTACATCGACACGGACTTACCACCCACTTTGTGCCGTGAGCCGAGTTCTGGTCGGGTTTCGGTGCTTCCGGTTAGTTTCCGGGGCCACTTAAGTGAAGAGTTTGGCTTCTTAAAACAATATGCGTTCAAAAAAAGAATACATTTGCGTCACAAAAATGCCTCAGACAAAAAATTCAGACCTCACAATCGCTCTGGGTTACTTTCTCTCCCATAGTATCACCGTACGCACAAAGAAATCATCAAACACGGTAAATGTTAGTCACTGGCAGCACAACTGAACACAAAATGCATTTCATCCATTCATTCATCAGAATCAGAATCAGAAAAACTTTATTGCCATTGTAAGTGAACAATTCACAAACTAGGAACTTTCTTTGGCGACTCAGTGCAACGTAGAATTCTAAGTAAACATAGAGAATTAAATAAACATAGAACTAACTAAACATAGAACCTGAGTAAAAAGATGAAATCACTGATAAGTAAAGGCATGAGGGAGTTTTTAGTGCAGGTAATATAAGGTGCCAAAAATACTGGTTATAAAGTGAGCATAGTGCAAATGTTCTAAAGTGTTCATGAGTTCAACAGCAGCAGGAAAGAAACTGTTCTTGTGGCGAGAGGTTCTGGTCCGAATGGACCGTAACCTTCTGCCAGAGGGGAGTGGCTCAAATAGTCCATGTCCAGGGTGGGAAAGGTCAGCAAGTATCCGGCTTGCTCGGCCCCGAGTTCTGGAGACGTACAGGTCCTGGAGAGATGGAAGGCTGCAGCCGATCACTTTCTCGGCAGAGCGCACGATGCGCTGCAGTCTTTGTTTGTCCCTGGCAGTGGCCCCAGCGAACCACACTGTGATGGAGGAGGTGAGGATGGACTCAATAATGGCCGTGTAGAATTGCACCATCGTCTGGACAGGCAGCTTGGCTTTCCTCAGCTGCCTCAGGAAGTACATCCTCTGCTGAGCCTTCTTGATGATGGAGCTGATGGTCTGCTCCCACTTGAGGTCGTGGGTGATGTTAGTGCCCAGGAAGCGGAAGGAGTCCACAGTTGTGATGGAAGAGTCTGTCAAGACGAGGGGGGCCAGGGGGGCTTTGACTTTCCTGAAGTCCACGATCATCTCCACTGTCTTCTGAGCATTGAGCTCCAGGTTGTTGCAGCTGCTGATAGTCCGAGTGTCCGAGACATTCTTCCCCAGCCGCACGCACTGCCTCCGGTCTGTCAGGAAGTCAGTGATCCACCAGCAGGTGGAGTCAGGCATGGTGAGTTGGGTGAGCTTGTCCTGGAGCAGAGCAGGGAGGATGGTGTTGAATGCAGAGCTAAAGTCCACAAACAGGATCCTGGCGTAGGTTCCTGGGGAGTCCAGATGCTGCAGAATGTAGTGGAGGGCCAGGTTGATGGCGTCATCTACAGACCGGTTGGCTCTGTAGGCGAACTGCAGAGGGTCCAGGAGGGGGGAGGTAAAGGACTTGAGATGAGGCAGAACCAGGCGCTCAAATGACTTCATGACCACAGATGTCAGTGCCACAGGTCTGTAGTCGTTGAGTCCAGTGATCCTGGGCTTCTTGGGGATGGGAACAATGGTGGACAGCTTGAAGCAGGCTGGGACATGGCATGACTCCAAGGAGATGTTGAAGATGTCCGTGAGGACAGGTGCCAGTTCTACTGCAGAGTGACCTCATTTATTTATTCATTCATTTATTCATTCATTTAAGGTGAGTGTACCATCACATCTGACATTTCAGAAAAAGATCATAGCAACAGTCAAATATGGTGGTGGTAGTGTGATGGTCTGGGGTGTTGTTGCTGCTTCAGGACCTTGAAGACTTGCTGTTATAAATGGAAGTATGAATTCTGCTCTCTACCAAAAAATCCTGAAGGAGAATGTCCGGCCATCTGTTGGTGACCTCAAGCTGAAACCAACTCAGGTTCTGCAGCAGGATAATGATCCAAAACACACCAGCAAGTACCCCTCCAAATAGCTGAAGAAAAAACAAATAAAGACTTAGGAGTCCAACCAGAATCCTATTGAGATGCTGGGGCATGACCTTAAAAAGGCGCTTTACGTTGGAAAAGCCTCCAGTGTGACTCAATGACAACAGTTCTGCAAAATTCCTCCCCAGCGCTGCAGGAGACTCATTGCAAGTTATCAAAAACTCTTGATTGCACTTGTTGCTGCTAAGGGTGACCCAACCACTTATTAGCTTCAGGCTAACGTTCATATAGTGTATATGTAGTTTGTTGGTGGCTGAGTGCTACGGTTAACAACTCTATCTGCAGTTGCATTTAGCTGCTGGGTGAGTGGCGTACTTACACACTTACAGAACCATCGAAAATGCACACAATAACCGTGCCGTCTCTTAATAAAAAAATAAAAACAAACCTAACATCTGTGGTTACAGGTAACCTTCTGATCCTACTCCAATGTGGCTGAATGACAACAATTCTGCAAAATCCCTCCACAGCGCTGAGAGACTCATTGCAAGTTGTGGCAAAGGCTTGTTGCTGCTAAGGATGACCCAAACAGCTTTAGGCTAAAATCACTTTATCACACAGGACCACATAGGGCCAAATGAAAACAGATAATCTGCGAATGAGCGGTGCTGAAATTATTGAATCGCAAATATTGCCGCGACCACTGTACTTTATAAATGATTGGAGTTATGATCCTGGTTATGGAGTCGTCATGGTTACATCTCTCAAATAGGAAGTTTTTGTGACTTTCTTCACGTGGTGTAAAAAGGTCATGCATCCTTTAGAAGTTGTTTTTTAAGGCAGCGGCGCATGAAGGGAACGCCAAGGATAACAGTGACACATCATCTCTTCCAGGCGTGATATCGGAGCGGCAGTTCGGCGGCACCCAGTTTGTCTGCAGTGTGGTCGCCTCCCACGTCAGCCACCAGCCCTCCACCAGCTTCAGCTTTGTCTGGATCGCTCCACCTCCTGGCACCGGCTGTGTCAACTTCTTGTAAGTGGCTCTTGTTTATTGGCTGCGTGCGTGTCGGATGAAGAAGAGTGTTTAAATTAAAGGACAGGTCCGTATACCCATTTCCTACACCACCAGAATTCCTTTTCAGTGCACAGTCCCCTCACAGACGGGATTTCGAACAAGACGTGTACCGCGGATCCTCAGGTAGCTTCATTGATCCGTCCCGGAAGGTCAGACTGGAACTCAAAGGGATGCTAACAAAATATTTTTTTTCCCGAAAGAAAAAATGTCATTCCCATGAATCCGTTCCGAAAGGTGTCCAAACGCAGGGCCACTTTTGGTATGTTTTTATGTCCTACAAAGGTTCCCAAAAGTGGGGTACCTGTACCTCCAGGGGTACGCCAATGGCAATAGGGGGTACATGAATAAACATTAAAAACCAGTAGAGCTGAACACTCTTAATTATGAGTTCCTTGCTGTGTGTGCATCACATGAGCAAATAATGAAGTTTGATGATTATTTCATCTGGAAGGTTTCCTTTATAATCCACTTCCTGCCTGTTTTGAGGTGAGAGGCCAGGGAAAATGACACGCATGCAAATGGCAATATATTGAAAATTTATTCCCATTTATTTTTATTGATTTTGTGGAAAATAAATCAAATTATCTCTTCCAATAAAAGGGACATACTATACTCATTTCCCTGCCTTGGTATTGAGTTCTAGACTACACACCATAACCTGCACAGAAAGCCTTCTAGATATTCCAGACTCTGCGTCTTTTCCTGCCATCTTTCTTTGGGTTTGCTGCTTCCCGTCTCCTCCAGGTACGCCTCCGGTTTGGTGGATAGTCAGGCTTTGTATTGCTACAGAAAATTAGCTTTCCCTCACACCCGAGCAAACATTTCCTGGGAGCCATTGCTCAACGTTGCCCACATAAGGAAGTCCCAGTTGGTGGAACTCGGCGTTAAAAAACAAACACCATGAACGTAATAAAACACATGCAGAGCCGTCCAAAACCGCTTTCTGGGCTCAGTTATCATTGTCTGACGCGTTCATTTAACACGAGAATACAGCCCTGTGACAACATTCATAGGTCGGGAAAAAGGTCCGATTAAATGCCCGACTAAAAATACTGCATTCAGTATTATTGTGATAGTTTAGTACACTATTTTAGTTTATCTTTTGTTTCTGGCTGTCAAACGGCATTAAATCCAAACATGTCGTATTTGCTCGAGTTAGAGGGGTTCAAGTACAGATGAAAATTCCGACACTTCCTCTACATGAACAGCCCTTTAAGTTATGAGTAAATCCGCGCATTTGTACTTTGTTATTAGCCGTCGTCCTCCGGGAAAACCAGCCAGTCACAAAAACCTCGACAGAAATAAGCATTTTGGCAACACGGTACTCTGGAATAAAACCCCCAAATGAATTCCCGAGCGGAGACCACAGACTATCTGACAGAGACTTTTATGGGCCTACTCTCACAAAATGATTCAGAGGGGGAATTTGGTGCAACAGAGCTGCTATTTAGACAACATTCGCAAAGCCAAACAGATTTAAAGGATTTTCTCTTTGCCAGCAAACTCGTTTACTGCTGATGAGGATGGTGCACTTCCAGCTATTTGTGTGTTTGCCGTGCGTCGACTGCCCATTGGACAGCGGCGGTGTGGCAGCGCCCATGGCGGAGGGCCACGACTGTGCGACAAAAGCGGCTCCCGCGGCTGACCTTATCAAAGTCAAACACAGTTCCAGTCCATAGCTCCCCAACGTCACCAGTCAGTGGACGCGTCTCTTGGGATGCATTCAACAGGTAAACAGCATGACGCAGACCTGGCAGGCATCTCATCAGTTCCAGCAAAAATCTGTATATTGAAATAAAATGCAGCAAACTGGCTTCCCGTCCTTTTTGCAACAACTTTAATGAAACCTTCAAAGAAACCAAATCCTGCCTCAAGTGGAGGAGTTTAAGTACCTCGGGGTCTTGTGCACGAGTGAGGGAAGGATGGAACGTGAGATGGACAGGCGGATTGGTGCGGCGTCTGCAGTGATGTGGACTCCGCATCGGTCCGTCGTGGTGAAGAGCGACCGTGGCTCCCTCTGAGTTGGCTCGGGCATCTGGTTAGAGACTAAGTACTAATTGTGAAAGTAATTACTTGCTAAAAATGCCCAGTTTTACTTGTAATCACTGTTGAAAAATATGACACGGCTCTCACGGAAATACATTTGTGACTTCCATGGCTCTCTTAGCCAAAAAGGTTCCCGACCCCTGTGGTAGGCTCTTGCTATCTATGTTACATCTTCTGCACTGTTTACTGTGTTGGACCTTCTAGCACGCACTGTTTGGAAAAAGGCATTCAAAAAAAGATGTAGAAGAGCAATTCCTGGATACAGACGGCGTTCCGTCACCCCCAAAATGTAATCAGTTCCACATCCAATTTCCCAAAATTCCTGAACATTTCTGATGCTTCCTTACAGAACCACCTGTTATGCACTTTCAGTACCTCTGGCATTGTGTGCCATCGATTTATTTATTTATGGTACGCCTGAAAAGCATGAAACTGGTTTGCGCTGTTTACTCCTAATTTACACACCTGGCGTGCAATTCGTGACCGAAAACGGTGCGCATTGGCAGAACCTCACTCTGCTCCCGCACGACTTATTTACACACCTACTCAAGAAGTGTTTATGTCCAGTGCACGACAATGCATTGTTCTTGCGTGGGTATTCGGGAAGCAGTTGTGGCTTTATTTGGTCCCAGTGTGTCGGCAGGCATCCCCCCTATAGTTTCATTAATTGCTTTATTTGGAAGGAACCTACAAGATATTCAACTCCAGAGAAGCAGCTCATGCAAAACCAAAAGGTAAGTTTGTATTTTCTTGCAGCTGCAGATAGAGAATGTGCAAAAGGCAGGAAGAGGAAATAAACTAGAAAAAAAGAAGCACTTTTTCAGCACCTGTGCGCTGTCCACACGGGTGGCCGAAAGTGATACTGTCGGAAATTCAGATGGTAGAGTGCAGTTCAAATGTCCTCTGATATTATTCCGCTTCAAATCAACCTCAAAGGTTTTTAACACGCTATAAACATTTCACGGGCCGCACGGTGGATGAGCGGGTAGCACATTGGCCTCACAGTCAGGAGGTTTAGGTTTCGAGTTTCCATTGGGTATCCCTGTGAGTGTGTGGGTTTTCTCCGGGTACTTCCTCCCACATTCCAAAAAAAGGGATGTTAGCTTCATTGGCCACTCTAAATTGTTCATGGGCGTAAATGACTGTCTATATGTGCCCTGTGATTGACTAGCGACCAGTCCAGGGTGTACCCCGCCTCCCGCCCAAAGTCAGCTGGGATAGGCTCCAGCAAACCCGCGCCCCTAATGAGGATGAGCGGTATAGAAAATGAATGAATGAATAAACATTTAAGCCGTCCCGCTGGAACGGGCCCAAATATTTAAAATACGCTCAGAATGCACTCAGAATACCCAAGAATCAGGAATTTTAACTCCTACGCCATTCTGGCTCATTCTGCTTTTTCACTGCGTTCCAAATTTGCTCTGTTAATGACATTTTTGTCCGATTTTTCTAAAAAGTCATATGAATTGCAGTCATCATTTTCAAGTTTATATTATTTATATTTTTATTATTGCTATTTACCCTTTTAGTGGTCTCTTCTCAAAAGTGTATCAAAAAAGTACATGGGATGGTAGATTTATGTGTATGACCAGGGCTGCAGGGACACGTGATGCTATTAAAACACCATTTAAAACTTCAAAACCCGAGTTCTTTCAAGCCCATTGCATTTGTTTGTTTGTCTGCTCAGACACGGAGGCCATGACAAAGCATTGCACCTTCAACCTGGGATGAGAACTAGCTGAAATGACAAAAAATGGTCGTCTGGGTGTAACACAAATTACACTTGATCATGTCCTGCCCTTGCCTGTGGCGTTTCAGCTTTGATGGAGTGTCCACGCGGCGTCCGTGAGTGTGTGAATTAAAGCCACAGACACCCTGTGTCCTCCAAAGGCCCAAAAGCCGCTCTGTCATCGCATTAAAATGCGGCTGCCGAGCGGTTTAATGGCCGATATGGTGGCAGGCTTGGTGGTTGCACATCATTGGGAGGAGCATGATGGAGTGCAGTAACGCGGACATCCAGAAGAACTCATTTTCGACCAGGCTGTAAATTTCCTCCCGAAGGGAAGACGAGGCCTTGGAGTGGAGGAGCATTTACTAGATCAATAGGCAACGCCATTTGGAGTCAAACTAGTTTAACAAAAGATATGTACTGTTATTCCGTTCCGTTCCAGAACTGAATCGAACAAAAACTAAAACAATTTTTCCCATAGTAAGTAATGGAAATTCCATAAATAGTTATTTTTAATGGGTTTAAATTAAGTTAGATGACAGTAAAACTACTAAATATGGTGAGTAGGCATTATTAGAGCCCTATAGACATGAAATAACACCCCTATAGTCAAATTTACAGTTTTGTTGCCCATAATAGTAGACATAATAAGAAAAATGAAGACATAAATAAGACTTTTACTGGCGTGTGTTGCTCTAAATGTCTTCCATGGCTAATAGAGGTGTTTTTAGATACATTTTAGCTTAGCATGGGGCACGGCCACAACATTAGCCCGCGTTAGCGGTGAGATCTTTCATTTTGCCATTTTTGTTGCTTAATTTGAGCAAACAACACGTAAAATTGTGTGTGATGAACAATGAACAATGCAAAATGTGTATAAATTACGAATAAATCAGGTTTACCTCGACTGGCTTTTGCGGGGATCGGCGAGAGAGGAAGCGAGGAGAACGCATCACCTGGCGTTGCCGTCACAGCAGCTCCAGCCCTGTAATGAAGTCACGACTTGATAAACGCCGCCCTAATCCGGTTTAAAATGATCCATTTAAGGTGTTTGGCCATTTTGCTTTAATGACCTGAATGTGTTGGTAAGCTCTCCAAATCCTTCACCCCCACGAACCTCATGGGGACTGGAAAGGACAACTACTGGCTTTATTCAGGGGTCAGAGTTCAAACATTGACTGACAGATGGAGCTAATTGCTGTTGTAGATGGCCTTTACCATCGATTATGTAAATCATATGTATCCCAATCGATATTCTCGTCCATAGAAAATCACTCGTTATTGAGCTCCAAAAGCTCACTGGTTAACTCACGCATGGGGACACATGGTTCTCAGTCGGGAACGGGTGGACTGTACCCTCCGGGTCGGGAGTGAGGTCTTGCCTCAGGTGGAGGAGTTCAAGTATCTCGGGTTCTTGTTCACGAGTGAGGGAAGGTTGGAGCGTGAGATCGACAGACGGATCGGTGCAGCATCTGCAGTAATGCGGTCGCTGTACCGGACCATCGTGGTGAAGAGAGAGCTGAGCCGGAAGGCAAAGCTCTCTGTTTACAGATCGATCTACGTTCCCACCCTCACCTATGGTCATGAGTTATGGGTCATGACCGAAAGAACGAGATGGCGGATACAAGCGGCGGAAATGAGTTTCCTTCGTAGGGTGGCTGGACTCACCCTAAGAGATAGGGTGAGGAGCTCGGCCATCCGGGAGGAGCTCAGAGTAGAGCCGCTGCTCCTTCACATCGAGAGGAGCCGGTTGAGGTGGCACGGGCATCTCATCTAGTCTGGATGCCTCCCGGGCGCCTCCCTGGTGAGGTGTTTTGAGCATGCCCAGCCGGGAGAAGGCCCCCGGGAAGACCTAGGACACGCTGGAGGGACTATGTCTCACAGCTGGCCTGGGAACGCCTTGGTGTCCTCCCGGTGGAGCTGGAAGAGGTCGCCGGGGACCGGGAAGTCTGGACTTCCCTACTGAAGCTGCTGCCCCCGCGACCCGGACCCGGATAAGCGGAAGAAAATGGAATGGAATGTTCCGCTCCACTAACAGACTGAGTACATCATCCTCCCCGCCGCCATGCGGCTTTTCAACACAACGCAGCCTACATTTTTGGGATCAGTTTTTAATATTTGGTAAAACCTGTTGGAAACTTCTCCCGTATTTTTTCCCAAGTGCTCTGACTGTTTTTTCGTGGATTTATGTGCAGAAAATGGTCCCATCTCGCAATGTTAAAGAATCCTTTCAAAAAATCCCTTAGTCCAGACAGTGATCCGGATCACCCCCAAAATTGAATCACTTCCTCCACTTTAATCAAAATCCATTCAGAACTTTTTATTAACACAAACAGACAACAGCTTTGCACTTGGCGGAGGTAATAAACCGGGCGGTTTCATAATTAGACGGGGTTTGTTATTACTACTAAACTGTACCGTTTTGCCGAAATTTTCATTTCATTTCCAATCCCAAAATGGCTAAAAGAACTAAAATACAAGACATTCAGAAGACTCGCTCAACAAGTTGATATGTAGTATATGAGTCGTGTCACTGTAATTCTGCGTGAGACACACAAGCACCAGACTGGCTCACCGGAACAACAAGCTCATTTTGCGACCGCGGAACACGAGTCTTATTTATGTCATAGTTGGCTTTTTTCTGTTGCCTTTAATATTGCGTAACAGGATTGTAAAGGACTTTTATTTCCTGTCTAGATGGCTCTACTTCCTCTTTTCCTTTCGGTTGATCCCTGCTTTTCCCTTCAGGGGTCGCCACAGCAAATCCGGCCTCTAATGTTAAAAAGTGCGCTGGGTAATGCAAGCGTTTTTATTTCATTTTTTTATGAGGGCTTTAATAATGTTAAAAACCATATTTAGAAGGCTGTAAACAGGTTTTGTGTAAAAGTATTCCATGTACAATTAAGGAATCCTATTTTGTGGAAATTTGCTGATCACAGATAAAGGAGGAAGTAGTGAACAGTGTATCCGGCAGTCATCGTCCCGCAAATCTGCATGTTTTTTGGCTGCTCCTCCACCAAGGAGGTTGTTTTCCTTCTGCACTGGTTTTGTTTCTGTGTCACTTCCTGTACACGGTTTCTGATACAGTCCAGTGGATCCTGATTGGGGATTTACGGCCCCCAAAAATCTGCAGCTTGTTTTTGTCACTCCCTCTTCCTTCTCCATTCTCTTTTGTCCACCCAAATTTTCACTGCAAAATAACAAGATAAGAATGCTTTGAAACCTGGATTGGGCATTCAGCGTTTAGCTTGTTAGCTTGCGTCGCTAGCCAACAGTGGCAATTAAAGAGAGAGGGTTCTGCAGCTGAATCCGATTTAATAACTACAACAGACATGTTTATCGCAAATGCTGATCCGTCTACGTTACAGGAGGGTTTGGATCTGTCAAAAAAATCTGCATTTTTACGGCGTATTAATATTTTTGGTGTTCAGCTGGGACAGGGCCGGGTGTGCAAGCCCATTGCAGGTACCAGTCCTGCTACAAAGCCTTCCCCGTCTCCGGTATGCAAACGCAACATGACAGTGGGGGGGGTCGCACTCCCACCTGCTGGGAACTATGAATTCCAGATGAAATCGAGCGCGACGACGGGAATAAGAATGCGTCTTGATTTGAAATGCAACAAAACGCCGCACGCCGCAGGGGAGTGGAGTCTGCTCCACCTGGATTTGGTGTGAAAGGATGCGCTGTGGGTCGCCTGCTCCGGAGTGACAGGATCAATCGCAGACGGCACAATGCTGTTGTTGACACTGCAGGAAGTCTTTTTTTTCTTATCCTCCCTCCTTGTTCTAATCTCTCTGCTAAGCAAGGTGAGAATGTCTCAGATGTTTGTGCGATCTGCTCCCACCTTTCCCTCATCTCTACACTTCTTACTCTGACGGGGAGCTTCCGGCGCCCTCTGCGGAGCCGTAACTCCCTACTCGTGTTAACAAGCAAGTAATGTGCCAAAGAACTCCCAAATCCCTCCGCTGTTGAGCTTCATTAAATTTACATGTTCTCCAGGAGCTCGTCCCAATTAATTTAGTGGCAGCGGGCGTAGGGGGGCTGGACTCACCCTAAGAGATCGGGTGAGGAGCTCGGCCATCCGGGAGGAGCTCAGAGTAGAGCCGCTACTCCTTCACATGGAGAGGAGCCGGTTGAGGTGGCTCGGACATCTAGTCCGGATGCCTCCCGGGCGCCTCCCTGGTGAGGTGTTTCGGCCACGCCCGGTCGGGAGAAGGCCCCGGGGAAGACCTAGGACACGCTGGAGGGACTATTTCTGACAGCTGGCCTGGGAACGCCTTGGTGTCCTCCCGGTGGAGCTGGAAGAGGTCGCCGGAGACCGGGAAGTCTGGACTTCCCTACTGAAACTGCTTCCCCCGCGACCCGGACCCGGATAAACGGAAGAAAATGGAATGGAGAACATAAACAAAATACACACATAGACAGAAACAATTTGGCTCGAAAAGGAGTGGGAAGAAGACAAGCTTATTTAAACCCACCCCCTACTTGTAACACTATATTAACATAATATTCGGCATGTATTACATTATAATACATAAACACTATGTTACACCTACTGTACACACACGTACAGTATGCATTATTATTAATGCATTATACTTTGTACGTCTCATCAATACTAAAATGACATCACTCATTATTATACCATCATCATGTGTTATAGCTCATTCTTGGATTTACTTTAGACTATACAGTATATCATTTTTATGCTTACATGAGAATTTGGATGAATAGATATCATGGTTGATATCAGTGTTGATGGTAACAATAATGTCACATGTCGCGCATTACGAGAGACCAAGAGGTTTGCAGACTTGTTGCCAGAGACAGGCTGTGCTCTAGCAACACCACCACTCGTGGCCAAGTGTTTGATTGCATGTGCCTTGTGCTGTGCAACAAAAGAGA
The DNA here is from genome assembly GCA_024372805.1 of Oostethus manadensis. Lineage (NCBI taxonomy): Eukaryota > Metazoa > Chordata > Actinopteri > Syngnathiformes > Syngnathidae > Oostethus > Oostethus manadensis. The sequence continues at coordinate 534,118 of QODF01000153.1, forward strand.
CAAGATTTTGGAGGCCTACTGCGAATATGTATAAACACATTTAGAATAGATACTTCTTGGGGACGTACCTCTTAAAATAGAGAAAATACATGTCATTCAAGTAGTACAGCACAGACTGTAGTCCATATTAAGAGAATTACAGGAAATACTGTACATTACGATACCGTCCTTAAATGTCTTTGCAGTGCATCCCAGTCAGAGAAGGTGAAACCTCCGCCCGCTGCCATTCCATTCCATTTTCTTCCGTTTATCAGGGTCCGGGTCGCGGGGGCAGCAGTTTCAGTAGGGAAGTCCAGACTTCCTGGTCTCCGGCGACCTCTTCCAGCTCCACCGGGAGGACACCAAGGCGTTCCTAGACCAGCTGTGAGACATAGTCCCTCCAGCGTGTCCTAGGTCTGTACTCTGACCTCCTCCCACGATGGCCGAGCTCCTCACCCTATCTCTTAGGGTGAGTCCAGCCACCCTACAGAGGAAACTCTTTTCCGCCGCTTGTATCGTCGATCTCATTCTTTTGGTCATGATCCATAACTCATGACCATAGGTGAGGGTGGGAACGTAGATCCATCGGTAAACAGAGAGCTTTGCCTTCCGGCTCAGCTCTCTCTTCACCACGACGGTCCGGTACAGCGACCGCATTACTGCAGATGCTGCACCGATCCGTCTGTCGATCTCACGCTCCAACCTTCCCTCACTCGTGAACAAGAACCCGAGATACTTGAACTCCTCCACCTGAGGCAAGACCTCACTCCCAACCCGGAGGGTACAGTCCACCCGTTTCCGACTGAGAACCATGGCCTCGGATTTGGAGGTGCTGAGTCTCATCCCAGAAGCTTCACACTCAGCTGCAAACCGCTCCAGTAAACGCTGAAGGTCACAGCCTGATGAGGCCATAAGGACCACATCGTCTGCAAATAGCAGAGACGAGATCCTAAGGTCACCAAGCTGGACTCCCTCAACACCTTGACTGCGCCTAGAAATTCTGTCCATGAAGATTATGAACAGAATCGGTGACAAAGGGCAGCCTTGGCGGAGGCCAACGTTCACCGGAAACAAGCTCGACTTACTGCTGGCAATGCGAACCAGGCTCCTGCTTCGATTGTACAAGGACCGAATGGCACGTAGAAGCGGACCATCAATCCCGTACTCCCGGAGCACCCCCCACAGGACACCACGAGGGACACGGTCGAATGCCTTTTCCAGGTCCACAAAGCACATGTAGACTGGTTGGGCAAACTCCCACATACCCTCGAGTACCCTTGCAAGGGTGTAGAGCTGGTCCAGTGTTCCGCGACCGGGACGAAAACCACATTGCAGCTCCTCTAACCGAGGTTCGACTAACGGTCGTACCCTTCTCTCCAGCACCCTGGAGTAGACTTTCCCAGGAAGGCTGAGGAGTGTGATCCCCCTATAGTTGGAACACACCCTCCGGTCACCCTTTTTAAAAATGGGGACCACCACCCCGGTCTGCCAGTCCAGAGGTACTGTTCCTGACTTCCATGCAATGTTGTAGAGGCGTGTCAACCAACACAGTCCTCCAACATCCAGAGCCTTGAGAAATTCTGAGCGGAACTCGTCTACCCCCGGAGCCTTGCCACTGGGGAGTGATTTGACTACCCCAATTACCTCAGCCACGGTGATAGAACTGTCCACGTACGTATCCTCAGACTCTGCTTCCTCTATGGAAGGCATGTCAGTGGGATTGAGAAGGGCCTCGAAGTATTCCTTCCACCGACCAACTATATCCACAGTCGTGGTCAGCAAGCCCCCGTCCGCACTGTAAACAGTGTGAACTGGGGGCTGCTTCCCCTTTCTGAGGTGTCGGACGGTTTGCCAGAACCTCTTCGAGGCCGACCGAAAGTCGTGCTCCATAGCCTCACCGAACTCCTCCCACACCCGAGTTTTTGCCTCGACCACCGCCGAAGCCGCGTGCCGCTTGGCCTGCCGGTACCTGTCAGCTGCTTCGGGAGTCCCGCAAGCCATCCATGCTCGATAGGACTCCTTTTTCAGCTTGACGGCAGCCCTAACCCCCGGTGTCCACCATCGGGTTCGGGGCTTGCCACCACGACTGGCACCGACCACCTTGCGGCCGCAACCACAACTGGCTGCCTCAGCAATAGAGGCACGGAATACGGCCCATTCGGACTCAATATCCCGGTCCTCCCTCGAAATGCAGGCGAAGCTCTGCCGGAGATGAGAGTTGAAGACTCGACGAACGGGAGATTCTGCCAGACGTTCCCAGCACACCCTCACTACGCGTTTGGGTCTGCCAGGTCTGTCCGGCATCCTTCCCCGCCATCTAATCCAACTCATCACCAGGTGGTGGTCAGTTGACAGCTCAGCCCCTCTCTTCACCCGCGTGTCCAGAACATACGGACGCAGGTCTGATGATACGACCACAAAGTCGATCATAGACCTGCGACCTAGGGTGTCCTGGTGCCAAGTGCACTTATGGGCATCCTTATGTTCGAACATGGTGTTCGTTATGGACAAACTGTAGTTCGCACAGAAGTCCAGCAACAACACACCGCACGGGTTCAGGTCAGGGAGGCCGTTCCTCCCAACCACGCCCCTCCAAGTCACACTGTCATTGCCCACATGGGCGTTGAAGTCTCCCAGTAGAACTATGGAGTCACCAGCTGGGGTGCTCTCCAGCACCCCTCTGATAGACTCCAAGAAGGCTGGGTACTCTGAACTGCCGTTCGGCGCATAGGCACAAACCACAGTCAGGACCCTTTCCCCAGCCCTAAGGCGTAGGGAAGTAACCCTCTCGTTTACTGGGGATGACTCCAACACAGAGGCACCAAGCCGGGGGGCTAACAATAAGCCCACACCAGCTCGCCGCCTCTCCCCAGCGGCAACTCCAGAGAAGAACAAGGTCCAGCCCCTCTCAAGGAGTTTGGTTCCAGAGCCTAAACTGTGGGTTGAGGTGAGTCCGACTATATCTAGTCGGAATCTCTCCGCCTCTTCCACAAGCTCGGGCTCCTTCCCCACCAGAGAAGTGACATTCCATGTCCCAAGAACCAGATTTGGTCGCCGAAGCCCAGGTCGCCCGGACACCCGCCCTCGACCACTGCCCAAATCACACAGCACCGGACCCTTATGCTTGCCCCTGCAGGTGGTGGGTCTGCGGGGGGGAGTTCCCGTGCGGCTTCTTCGGGCTAGGCCCGGCCAGGTCCCACGGGTGAAGACCTGACCACCAGGCGCTCGCCTGCGAGCCCCTCCCCCAGGCCTGGCTCCAGGGTGAGGCTCCGGTATCCCACGTCCGGGCGAGGTGCGGTCACTCCTTTTATCGTTCTTCATAGGGTCTTCTGAATCACTCTTAGTCTGGCCCGTCACCTAGAACCTGTTTGCCTACCAGGGGCATAAAGCTCCCGACAACATAGCTCCTAGGATCACTCTGGCACTCAAACCCCTCCACCACGATAAGGTGGTGATTCACGGAGGGGTATGTTCTCCGTATATAAATAAATAAACAATAAACAATTTATTAACCCAAACGCCTGATCCCAAAGACGTATTCAAACGTCTTCTGCATTTTTCTACAAAGAGGTGCAACTGCATACTTTCAAAGCAGTTTTAAGCCATAAAAAAAAATGAAGCGCATTTGATAAGAGCTCGGCATCGATCACGTGCATGTAAAAACCCACTCGCCTGCAAGGAGGAAGTGCGTGCAGGAGCGTAGCGTGTTTTGCAAATAAGACTTGTGCTTGTGTGCTATAAATGTGTTCCCTGAGGGAGCTGAGGGGCAGGCGGACAGGAAGTGACATCAGGGGTTCAGACTTTTTGGCTGGCGTGTGTTACATCCACAACAATGACCTGTGTTAGGGACAGTTATACTAGTAAGAAAAAACCTGCAATAAAAACCCCGTTCTTCCGACAAATCAAGCCGGGTGCTTGTGTGTCCCACCCAACATTTCTGACACTTAGAGACCAGTGTGGAATACTACTGGTGTGTGGTGTCACTACGCCATTCATGTCGTTTTTGGGTGTCACAATGTCAATATTAATAATAATAACAATAATAACAATGTCACTGTAGCTCGGTTAACATGCACGAGACAATATAGTACGGAAATGCAGCGTTGTTGGCAGTTTTTGGAGGTTTTTTTATCTGGTTTTATATCTTCAGAGTCACAGACAAGAGACACACAAATGTGTTCCGGTCTCACACAAGGATTGCGGATGATGGGCACAATTGCACAAAAAAAGTCCATTTTCCTGTGCGGATTCTGACTGACAACGGGTCAAATTCAACCACGAAAAAGCATGAAAAAACCCGATGGAGCAAAGTTGCGAAATTTGGCTCATATTGAAGTTGAATTTTGAATGAAAGAAAATGAAACGGCATAACTTGGAAATCCGCTCTCATGCTTCTCCTTTTGGTGCTGGTTTTGGTGGTTTGTTTTAGGGGATTGGGTTCAAATACACTTACATGATCATTTTAGGTGCGGGAATGTCGACGTTTGCGTTTCCCAACCAATTTTAGTTCCAGCTGATCCTTCAGTGCGAAGGATCTGCTGGCGAAGGCTCCTGTTAGGTAGCCATGTCCAACCGCAAGTGACGCCGGCGGGTAACGCGTCTGTCGGCCGCCGGGAGGCCCGCTTACTGGCTGGTGTCGTGCGTCAGTGTGTGTTTCCCTTCCGTGTGTGCACGGAGCTGTCAAGGCGGCTCAGGGGGGACGCTCGCGGCCGACAGCAACATGTAATCTAACATGGAAGACACGCGTGGTAATTACCCGCTCCGGAGCCTTTTGGGAGCTCTTTGAGTGACGGGCCGTCCGTCGGCATACGTGTGACGTTCGTATTCGCTGTCTACATCTGACAGCCGCCTATGTGGACCTCAAGGTCATTCGTTTCCTCCTCCGCATCCTTTTTGTGCTTANTCCTGTGCGGATTCTGACTGACAACGGGTCAAATTCAACCACGAAAAAGCATGAAAAAACCCGATGGAGCAAAGTTGCGAAATTTGGCTCATATTGAAGTTGAATTTTGAATGAAAGAAAATGAAAAGGCATAACTTGGAAATCCGCTCTCATGCTTCTCCTTTTGGTGCTGGTTTTGGTGGTTTGTTTTAGGGGATTGGGTTCAAATACACTTACATGATCATTTTAGGTGCGGGAATGTCGACGTTTGCGTTTCCCAACCAATTTTAGTTCCAGCTGATCCTTCAGTGCGAAGGATCTGCTGGCGAAGGCTCCTGTTAGGTAGCCATGTCCAACCGCAAGTGACGCCGGCGGGTAACGCGTCTGTCGGCCGCCGGGAGGCCCGCTTACTGGCTGGTGTCGTGCGTCAGTGTGTGTTTCCCTTCCGTGTGTGCACGGAGCTGTCAAGGCGGCTCAGGGGGGACGCTCGCGGCCGACAGCAACATGTAATCTAACATGGAAGACACGCGTGGTAATTACCCGCTCCGGAGCCTTTTGGGAGCTCTTTGAGTGACGGGCCGTCCGTCGGCATACGTGTGACGTTCGTATTCGCTGTCTACATCTGACAGCCGCCTATGTGGACCTCAAGGTCATTCGTTTCCTCCTCCGCATCCTTTTTGTGCTCATTCCCCCTTTTCCGGCGCGTTTTATCTTGTATCAATAAATATCTTGTATCATCTTGTATCACGTGTCCCGTGTCGTCTCTGAGATTCTCCTTTGGGTCTAATGAGAGGGGAGAGTATGACACTTATTCTCACAAGATGAACGATCCCTCGGTTAAGGACCACGAGGAAACATTTACACCCCTAATTGCTTTTTTCTCCCCAACCAAACTCCAATTAACATTTCAATGTTCAATAAATGGTGTGTGTGTGTGTGTGTGATGAGGCACACACGGAGGCCCGCTAGAGTGTGTGTGACAGCAGGGCAGACGCTGCAGTCACGCTGTAATAATCACACACACACACTAAACGCACCATTTTCCTATTAACATGACATTCGTTCACTTTTACGTGGGGGGTGTAACAATACGCGTGTGATTATCGCGGTCAAGGGCATTGTGAGGGGAAGCAAAAGGCTGCGGCTGTAGGCAACCTCCCGATGTAGTGTTTCTGAACTCCACAAGATAGCAGTAGCAGTAATTGTCATGAGCAAACGGCAAATGTGGCAGGACATGTCGCGAGTGCTCAGCCCGCGAGCAGATGTATCCGCCTCTGCATGCGCTGTAAAACGTTGGTTGCGGTTGGCAAACTCGTCAATCCATGAGCAAAGTCTGCCTATTTTGCTCTGCCGGTTTATTTTGTACTTGCTGCTGCTGCTGTTGTGCAACGCGTCCAATTCCCGCCTCGGCCTCTCTCCGATGAGATCATTCTACAATCCATAACTAGAGTATTTGTGGTGTTACCCAAATTGTCCTATTTTTCTCCAAAAACAGCCATTTTTTTGCGCAGAAAATGTTCATTAAAAGTCACTAATTTTTTCAGCCAACAATTGTTACGTTTTTATGATTACATTGTCATTGATAATGTTTTTATTCAAGCGTTGAGGATTCCCTTTTTATTCGAAGGTCCTTGAAGGCACCATTGTTGCTGCGAGACACAAAAGTCAAAGCAATATCCAGCAATGTATGCTCGTTTGTAGCGGCCAGCTGTTAATAAATGGAATACGTTCATGGTTAGGGCATAGAAAAACATTTGATGGCTTTCTAAGTAGGTGCACAAGCCCTATGCTCAAGGGACTCGGGATAGCTGCTAGGTAGCAAACTAGCGCGCTAACAAGACAAGCTAGTGAGCTAACCAGTTAGCCTCAAATGTATTTCTTTGAAATATACAAAGGGGTTTCAAACAGCGTGGGAAAGAAAGATGGCAAAAATGTACCACTTCCACACAGAATGGGAGGAAAATCTTTTTTCACCCTGCATTTACAGTATGGCCGGCTACATTGAGTGCAAGGTGAGGTGTTGTAACATCACTGCCACCTAGTGGCTACATATGACTTTAATTTGAATATGTTTTTGACATCAGCCGTCGTTCATTTCTGAAAAAAACTGCGATATAGCAACGGACCACTATTTAACTTCTACGCCGTGACCCATGACATCTGTTCATTGCTCACCATCGTGACATTTTATCATTTAACTGTTTAATAAGATTGGGGGATTGCGTCGCGGGTGAGCAACGGCAATTGAAGAGAAAAGGGAAGCGATCTGGAGCCGAATACAGTCTTTGGATATGTCCTTCCGCAACTGGAGGAGAACCTCACGCTAGCAGGAGTGTGTGGGGGTTGTCAAAAATGGGCACTGTCTCAACCACTCGCTGATTCTTGCCGTCTGCTGGTGTCCGGGAACGTAACCCCTAAACATTTTTTACTAATCACCTGTGTTGACGTGGCCCCTCTAATTGAATGTTAGCACTAAAATAGGTAAGACGTGTCATCACAACATTCCTCAACTGTTCTAGCAGTTAATTACTGCAGTAATGACGGCAAACATACAGTACTTCATGGTTTTTTTTTTCGTGCGCCGTCCTCTGGCACTTAACGAGCCGAGTCCTCATTTAGTAAATATTTAAGAGGCTACATTGCCGAGCGCTGCTGGAAAGACATCATCTTTTATTCATAGATACCAAACTCAAATTAGTTTTGAACCAATTCTGAAATGTGACTATGATGAAATATGCCCCCCCCCCGCTTCCGGCACCATAGCTATTATTAAATAACGTGGAGTCTGTGTCAATTCTTTATGAGTAGAGACAAACGTGCAAAACGACTTGGTAGTCATAAAAGGTCTGCATGCTGGGGCAGGTGTGCAGGTTGCAACATTCTACACGGAATACGGATCATGTGAGAGGTGACTAAGTTTAGCTCCATCAGTGGAATCCCAAATGGGGGGAAAGAAGATCACGTTCTCATCTGGCCATGCAGAAAATGAATCACTTTTACGGGGGGTGTCTTAGAATATTTGACGATTCAGTTCTGAGGTGTGTTATATGAAAATGGCCTGAGATAGGGTGAGGAGCTTGGCCGTCCAGGAGGAGCTCAGAGTAGAGCCGCTGCTCCTTCACATGGAGAGGAGCCGGTTGAGGTGGCTCGGGCATCTAGTCCAGATGCCTCCCTGGTGAGGTGTTTCGGGCATGCCCGGTCGGGAGAAGGCCCCCGGGAAGACCTAGGACACGCTGGAGGGACTATGTCTCACAGCTGGCCTGGGAACGCCTTGGTGTCCTCCCGATGGAGCTGGAAGAGGTCGCTGGGGACCGGGAAGTCTGGACTCCTCTACTGAAGCTTCTGCCCCCGCGACCCGGACCCGGATAAACGGAGGAAAAAGGATTGGCATGTGATCAAGATTGTACCATTCTGATATATTTTACACAGAATGCTTTTTTAGTTATAAATAGCGATTTTCATTCAGAAACATCCTCATTTGTGTTGATAAAGATTTGAAAATCACATGTGTGTTTACCAGAAGATCTATGCTTAAGCACGTCTCGCCCAGATGTGCCATTTCGTATTTATTATTTGGCTAATACCGGCTCTGTTCGTACAGAGAAATTCTACCCCGTGTTCCTAGTGGCATTTATCCAATGAGGGTCCAGTACGCTTCCCCATCCAAGCCAGTAGGCCGTGGCGCTGCGGAGATGAACGGGATGGAAGTGGTGTCAGTTACATGTGATACGTAGCTGGTTCTGAACAAAAGATGGTATTGTGGATTATTTTTAGTCCATGAAATGTAGTCTTAGAGCAATGCCAGCCAGTGGTACCTCAGTTTTTGGTCATCCGTACCATAAACTGAGCCGTGCAGTTTTCCCTTAGGAAAGAATGTAAATCCTCTTAATCCGCTAGAGACATTTAATGAGAATATTTTTAGTTTTGCACGCAGAAAGCAATGCAGATTACTTGCATGATGGCGAGGAGTGGTGACGTTATCTTTCACCCTCTTCATCAACTTCCCTTGACTCCGTGGTGGGTTATTTTGCAGTCGCACTGGCTAAACAAAACCCACAGACTCTGAGTCGCAATCACCGCGGCGGAATGCTAAGCTGACAAATGGGCTTGTTCGTTGCGTAAAATCCACGAGACGATCCGCCGCATTGGGCGAAGCAGACAATGTACTTCTAGCAGACGTGAATGCGAAGAATGTGCTGCACGCTGAGGCTACAGCCCAGCGGGCCGTGCATCCGCATCTGAGCTTGTACGTAGGAGGGAGTCTCCACGCCCATGTTCTGTAAATAATGCACTCCGTGTTCGCAGGAGAAAATCACCCGTGTGTGTTGTCCGTGTCTTGCAACTGTTACGCAACGCGGTGCAGGGAAAGCGAAGACGTTTAGCGTCTACCCTCATGCGTAACTAATCCATGCAAAAGCAAGAACATTTGATGGACGTTTTGTCTGATACAGTATATTGCATTAAACTGTTAACCGTTTCCAGTGTGCATTTTCTCCAAAGTCACTCTCGTGTGTTTACTATTCTTTTAGAGCGACAGCAACACATCGAGGACAGATCCTCTTCAAGGATGCTCTGGCCCAGCAGCTCTGCGAACAAGGAGGTGAGTAGAGAGTCTCACACGACACCGAAACTGAAACGATCAATGATATTATTATAGAATTAGATCACTCTCCTCCATTGGGAAATACTGGAAGGAGTTTCGGTAGAAAATGCACTTGAATGCCGAAGCTCAAATGTAGAATGAAATGTCCTAGAAATGTGTTTTAATGGATTCAGTCAGTGAGGATTGAACCAGCAACGGTCAGGTTGCGAGACGACCGCTCTACAACGTGGGTCATGCCACCGTGCACAAAGTAAGCAGATTGTTACATGCAGTGTTAAATGTCAAATCCATTTCCACCAATAAGGAGCGACCGTGACATTGCCCATTCATTTTCAATATCTAAAATGTCACAGAAAATGTAGGATTTTTAAAAAGGTCCTGATAGACAATCTACTTGTCCCAAATGAGCTGAACTTTTTGACATTGGAATGCGGTTGTGAAAAAAGAAGCTAGCGGACAAAATACGCCGCAATTAGAAATGTTAGGTAATTACACTGAATGATTACACATGGACTGAGGATGGAACCAGCAACCGTCTGGTTGGGAGACAAGGTATCTTCCAGCTTATCTTTTATCAGATATTTGTAATCTCGGAAAGGAAACATGTAGATTGCATGTTGAAATGTATAAGTAGGCGTGTCACACGAGATCTCGCGAGAATAAAATGCGAAAAAATATTTCCGATTTAGAGGAAAGATATCTCACAGGAACAGGTCATCCAGAAGCCTATCAGACTGTGAGCTATGGCATCGTGATCGTTATTGATAATACACATGACATGGAAGTGCAAAAGCATAGGACACTTATCTAACAACATCATCAGATTAGGGCGGACAAGTGGGGGCTCGGCTGCAGGAGATCATCCACCTTCTTTCAACTGGCCTCCAAAATCTTGTCTCTTTTGATGCACAGCATAGGACACTTATCTAACAACATCATCAGATTAGGGCAGACAAGTGGGGGCTCGGCGGCGGGAGATCATCCACCTTCTTCCAACAGGCCTCCGCAATCTTGTCTCTTTTGATGCACAGCATAGGACACTTATCTAACAACATCATCAGATTAGGGCGGACAAGTGGGGGCTCGGCTGCAGGAGATCATCCACCCTCAGCAGGCAGCAGGCCTCCAAAATCTTGTAAATTCATGATTTTCTCTCACGTGTTTTTGCCGAAACGGATTAGCGGTTACGTCCAAATAAATAATAACTTTGGGTAAATTGTGGGTGAGGGAAACAGAAAAGGAACTTGCACTTACCCTCAAAGCTTTGACGTTGGACCAGAGGTCCGATTTTCTGTTCACGTCTTTTGCTCCTTTCCACAAGTAACAAATGTCCCCACTTAAATTTCGCAGAACAGGTGACGTCAACAACGATGCTGCAGGTTCAAAATCCTTTATTAACCTCGGATACCTGGCCAGCGAATGTTAGCGATGGCTGCTATTTCGGCAAGCGTTTATGCCGACGTGAGTCAGCCAATCCGGAGGGGTGCTGCCTGGACCCAATTAGTTACCTCAGAAAACTGAACTTTCAGAATGATTATTGTATAATTAGTGCATGAATTTTTATCCAAAGTCCTGCAAAATTCTTGCAGAGGCAGGCGCACCAAGACCTGCGCAGCCACCCTTTCCATCCGTTCCATTTCCCTTATGAGCACTTATTGTTCGGACCACAAGCGCCACTTCTTCATCCCCCTGGCATCGCATTCCAAAGCCTTAGCAGCAGCCGGAGATACTTAAAGGCCTTATATTGCCGGCTTAATTCCAGCTTATGCTCAAGTCATCTTTTTAACCCTCCTCTGTCGCTCGCTGTCAGAGATTTATGCTTCATGGCAGGCGCTGCTTATATCCTCGCTCTGTGACAGCCTTAAGTAGCAATTGACAGCCAGCGCGGGGCCCTCTGCATGCTGAGTGAGTATAATCGCTTGTTTACAGCAGAGAGGCCTCTTCCCTACTTGGGGACTCCTCCCCACCGATCAAATTTCAAAATAAACGAAGGCTTGCAGTCATTTCACGTTTGAATGGCGAAGAAGGCCATGTGCCCCTTCATGTCACTAACGTGGTGAGTGTGACGCTCAGTGTAGTGGATCCCTGCCACTCACAACAACAGGAAATATTCCACAAAGTCACAGAAGTTGCGGCAATGCAGCAGAACAGAACAGAACAGCGGTAACCTTGCACAAAATATACCGTATTATCAAAACGACCCCAAGAAAGACGGGAAATAATCCACTAAGTCAGACAAATTGCTGACTAAAACCAGCAAAGTGCAAACGACTGAGCTTGAGCCCACCATCAAGGGAGAACGTGGCGTCTAACATCAGTCGTTGAGTACCATGGCCCTTCAGCATCCCGCCGATGGAAAAAAGTGGGCAGGATTTACCCTTAAGGGCTCGAACAGAAGCCGGCAGTGATGTCAACAGCATAAAGCGGGGACAGCAAATTCAAGGACGTAGTGGGCCACTTTGGTACATCCTGAGCATTAACGATGCTAAAACCACTTCATGGTAGGTCAATATATGCTAAGCTACCTAAACAAAACATTAAGCTTATTGTGATATACGACAAAGCAAATTAGCGTCTTCTTCTCTTATGTTCGGCATATCCCTTCAGGGTTGCCACAGCGAATCAATTGCCTCCATCTAACTCTGTCCTCTCTCACAACACCTACCTTCATGTCCTCTTTCACTACAGTTCACTGCACATCCTTCTACCCATACATTCACTATCTCTCCTCTGGACATGTCCCAACCATCTCAGTCTGGCCTCTCTGACTTTATCTCCAAAACTTCTAACATGTGCTGTCCCTCTGATGTACTCATCCTGATCCTGTCCATCTTGGTCACACCCAAAGAGAACCTCAGCATCTTCATCTCCAGTTCTGCCCCCTGTCTTTTCCTCAGCGGCACTGTCTCTAGACCAAACAACATTGCTGGTCTCAGGACAGTTTTGTACACCTATTTTATTATGCCGAGGGCCGAGAATGTCAAGAAGGGCTACAGTGGGTGATAACACTGATAAATGGGATGTAGAGTTGCTGCTTTTCTCAATAGCAATGATGATGTAGGTCAGTTTAAGGATTAAACACAGCAAAGCCCCTTTGACGGCCCTGGAAACAAAGTAGGTAGTTATCTCGGAGTCTGGTAAAAAGCCGAATGGGGAACATGAATGTAGATTGTACCGTGATAGATTCTTACGGCACCTCTAATAAACTCTACTTATACCTATCACTTCCAAAAGGTGCATGCAGCTCAGAGCAAAAAAAAAAAGTTAGTCAGTCGTAGTTAGTTAATTCTCAATCTTGGCATTAGCGTTGAAAGCGGAATAAAAAGACATATAAGGCCAGCTCAAGCCTCTTCAGAAGTTCACATGCTTAAGACCTGACGCTTTGAAGAGCAATGAAAGCTTTCATAGGCAAGGTTAGGATCCTTGCCAGAGGTTGGAGGGAGAGCCATAGCGGGCAAGTAAGTTTGCATTGAGAAGTAATCAGGCAGACTTTAAAGGGTCCTTTGTTACATTTGCAACTTTTCAGACTTATGTCTTTAAAATGTTACACAGTAATCCCTCCTTTATTTTTTCCAAACCCATGACCAGCGGATTTCGGCAAAGCAGGACTCCTTATTTATAAATGGAATATTTTCATAGTCAGAGCATGGGAAATCTGTATCTGTATTCGTGCCCTCCTCCAATCAAGTCTAACACGTGTGTGTCTCACGGAAGGTAGCAACATCGTTACTGACACCTAGCGACCGGTATAGAATTCGACATATCATCACAGGATCTGCACCCGAAAACCCAACTGCATATTTTGTTCTAACATTTGGATGCGTCTTCTGACTTTAGGCAAAAGTGGCTGAAACATGCATTTCTTTCACTGCAACAGGCCGTATTTAACCATGCGATGTGAAATTGATATATTTTTCAAAAACCCTGATGGAGTGAAGCCGCAAAATTCAAAGCGCAAAGTGGCAAGAGATTGTACTTTGCATGAAGTGGAGGTACCATACCCAGAGGTCGGTTTCTTTCTAACATATGCCTGCTTTCATTTTTATACCAAACCTGAATCTCATGACCAGACAAATATAGAGCTGCTTCCACCAGATAGAATTTTACAACTTTTGGAAGACTCTGTGCCCACAAACTCCTGCTCAGTTTGTCACTTTTCTGTTAAAATTGTTTATTAAAAATAAAGTAAGTAATATATTTTTGTTTTCTGGGGAGCTAAAAACCCACCTTACGGTCACGGCTTGTTTTGTTTCCAGATTCTCCCAATTATAGCCCACCATACCCGGAATATTACCAATAACCCGCTTGCACATGGTCACGTAAACCCCAATAACCCTTTTGAAAAACCCAAATATGCATCTATGTTCTGGTTTTAAAAACCCGAATATTACCCCTGGGTTTCTCATTTTGTAACCCAAAAATTGGGTCATGTAAAACCCCTTAGCCAGCGGTCGAGCTGACTAATGGCAACAGAGTATGTGGGTTTGGGGGAATAGGCTGGCCAATTTGAGGATGTGGGCCAAGAGGAGAAGAATGCATACTTACCATGTACGCAACCTTGAGATTTTGTTCAAATAAACTTAGTATAGTGGCCCACTGGGATCCAATGTCATTTTAGAAGCTCTTGAAATGGGGTGAGTGTAGAGAGACAGCTAAGGTATTTTAACTTAGATGGTGTCCATTCCACACACGGTACACTATCTGTGTGTGGGTTTGTGTGCACAATAATCCAGTCTAGCAGCGTTGTTGATGCCTGGTACCAGACTCTCTCCTCCCTGCTGTTTCCTCTCAGCACCAGTCTGCTGTGGAGAGCACTTTTCGTTGCCAGCCATCCATTTGTGTAGCTTTCGCTGCATCCCTTCCCACTCGCTCTGTGCTTTGATCGACGCCCAGCAGACGCTCGGCAATTTACCCAGCAACAAACGCAGATTTTAGGTTTTCTGTCCTCCAAAGATCACCCCGTTCCATTGGAATGGTCACAAGCTGTTTTGAAACAACAGCCTATTGTTGATGTCGATTGTTGTGATCGCCCAGGGGAAATACCCATCAGTGGTACAAAAACAGGGAGACTCCACACACCCAATGTGGAACTGAAGAATCCTTTTGCAGAAAAGGTGACATATCTTTAAAAAAACAAGAGTGGGGACTGTTTCAAGTAGCACAGGCTAAAGGCTAGAGCGGCGACGGGTATAAGCCCAGCAGGCCGTCCATCAGCTCTACCTCTTGACAGCAGAGGCGGCCGTCCCTGCTTTCTGCCCGCCGTCATTAGGTCCTCATTTCCAGTAGGAGAATAAATCTGCTTTTTATGGGCCCGGCCCAGTATACTGCTGCCCAGATGGATTATTAGAGGGACATATAACTCAAAGAGGCCACTGCTCCTTGAGGGACACTTGATCACGGTACAAAAAAGGAGTGATGCAGGACCGACTCAACCACCCACCCAGGCTGTCTTTTATCATAATTGATAAGTCTGAGGTATGTCTCCTAAAAATCAAAAGTAAAAAAGCTCAGTTTGTTAGAAGGCTGGTGGGGCTGCCAATTATTTTGTCATTGTTGGGCGCTCACCATCAAGTAGTCATACAAAAACCCCAGTTTTACCAAATATTTTACCTGATCACCCCAGTTGTAGATTTGGTTCTGACCAGAGACTCATTTCCAAGTCATAAATATGTCAACATACAATGTAAATCAGGATGTGTCTTTTTAATGGCTTCTATTTGTGTTTTAGCTCATTTTTATGCCTAAAAAAAACATTTTGTCAGAAAATACATGCAATTTGCGTCAATATCCATATTTGTGACAAAATAATAGGCCGCATTCAATCAGGAAACGTCGTGATTAATTAAATAATTAATTGCTAACCACTTGGCCACCGTGCAACCAAGTAAACAGATCTATATGTATCTGTGTGAAAAATTGTTTGCCCCCTTCCTGAGTTCTTTTATTTTTGCATGTTTGTCACACTTAAATGTTTCAGATCATAAAAGCAATTGAAAGAAGTGACAACATAACAGGACACAAAATGCAGTTTTTAAATGAATCTTTTTATTATTAAGAGACAAAAAACCTACAAGGCCCGAATCCTGTTGAGATGTTGGGGCATGACCTTGAAAAGGTGCTTCATGCTGGAAAAACCTCAAATGTGACTGAATGACAACAATTCCGCAAAATTCCTCCACAGCGCTGCAAGAGACTGATTGCAAGTTATCAAAAGCGCTTGATTGCAGTTGTTGCTGCTAAGGATGACCCAACCACTTATTAGCTTTTATTAGCACTTTTTCACACAGGACCATGTAGCTTTGCATTTTTCTCTCTTAATAATAACAAGTTTTATTTCCAAACTGCAATTTGTGTTCAGTTGTGTTGTCATTGACCAATATTTACTTTTGTTTGATTTGAAACATTTCAGCGTGACAAAAAATAAGAATTCATAAAAACGGCACCACTGTCGGTATAGATATATGGTAGAGTATAGATAAATGGTAGAATATACTGTACACTTAGATTTTGTGTCTTTGTCATTAGTTCCCTATAGGTTCCTCAGTAACTACTGTATTTTTGTGTACCTTATTGTAAAGTGAGACCACATATCCCTGTGGAAAGATGTTTGTACAACATGTATAATGCTTTGCAGGCTTGTCTAGAATGCAATATGTTAACAAGAGGTCATTACTATTTGACATTGTTCTTCTCCACGAAAAGCATCCCAGCATCCCAAAATGCGTTTATACCAAACCTTTAAACCAGATGCTTCTTGTAAAGGTGCTTTCCATACCATTCTTCCGTGAAATAAACACCGCAAAGCGCATCGCATCTGGCTCAAGTCGAGAGACGCTGCTCTGCCGACGTCAGCTTGGAAACACCCCTTTTGTGCGACTCGAAACAACGCAGGACCCGATCACCGGCAATATAGAAGATATTTAAACGCTAAAAGTGGGATGTCGACTCNCACCGTGCAACCAAGTAAACAGATCTATATGTATCTGTGTGAAAAATTGTTTGCCCCCTTCCTGAGTTCTTTTATTTTTGCATGTTTGTCACACTTAAATGTTTCAGATCATAAAAGCAATTGAAAGAAGTGACAACATAACAGGACACAAAATGCAGTTTTTAAATGAATCTTTTTATTATTAAGAGACAAAAAACCTACAAGGCCCGAATCCTGTTGAGATGTTGGGGCATGACCTTGAAAAGGTGCTTCATGCTGGAAAAACCTCAAATGTGACTGAATGACAACAATTCCGCAAAATTCCTCCACAGCGCTGCAAGAGACTGATTGCAAGTTATCAAAAGCGCTTGATTGCAGTTGTTGCTGCTAAGGGTGACCCAACCACTTATTAGCTTTTATTAGCACTTTTTCACACAGGACCATGTAGCTTTGCATTTTTCTCTCTTAATAATAACAAGTTTTATTTCCAAACTGCAATTTGTGTTCAGTTGTGTTGTCATTGACCAATATTTACTTTTGTTTGATTTGAAACATTTCAGCGTGACAAAAAATAAGAATTCATAAAAACGGCACCACTGTCGGTATAGATATATGGTAGAGTATAGATAAATGGTAGAATATACTGTACTCTTAGATTTTGTGTCTTTGTCATTAGTTCCCTATAGGTTCCTCAGTAACTACTGTATTTTTGTGTACCTTATTGTAAAGTGAGACCACATATCCCTGTGGAAAGATGTTTGTACAACATGTATAATGCTTTGCAGGCTTGTCTAGAATGCAATATGTTAACAAGAGGTCATTACTATTTGACATTGTTCTTCTCCACGAATAGCATCCCAGCATCCCAAAATGCGTTTATACCAAACCTTCAAGCCAGATGCTTCTCGTAAAGGTGCTTTCCATACCATTCTTCCGTGAAATAAACACCGCAAAGCGCATCGCATCTGGCTCTAGTCGAGAGACGCTGCTCTGCCGACGTCAGCTTGGAAACACCCCTTTTGTGCGACTCGAAACAACGCAGGACCCGATCACCGGCAATATAGAAGATATTTAAACGCTAAAAGTGGGATGTCGACTCGAACAGTTGAGCTGAGAGGTTCAGTGGGCGCCGCTCGGCTTCATGGTGGCAGCCTGCGCTCCACGACGGAGCCAATTAAAAGGTGGATCAAAGGGCCTTCTTCCTCCCACGCACCCCATGGCCTCCGCCGCAACGTCTGCTTCTAAACACACACGAGGAGCTGGGTATTGCATTCTTTGTGCACCTTGTTTATATCCCGCCTGACTCGGAATATAAACGGAATGCATTTTTCGTCTAACAAGTTTACATGAGCATGCAAAGACTCCCGCTAATCCACCCGAGTGTAATAAAGCGTATACTTCTTACTCGCGGTAACAACCCTTCGAAATGGCCTTTGGTCTTCTTAGGGAGGCCAGCTGGCTAAATAAGGGCCCAAAAACGTCCCTTTCTTTTTTTCAGTGGGTAATCCTTACTTTCTTCCCAAAAAGGGCCTCATTTACAGTTTTCGTTCTCCGCGCTTCATCAAGCTGGGCGCCATCGCTGTGCGCTTCACACTTCCCGACCAGACATCGGCGCTCTTTTTTTTGGGATTAATCCCCTCTCGCTCCCGTAAAGACTTCAATTACTGCCTCCTCTATTAGCGGCTCATCTCTGTTAATGCCTGTATCTGCCCGGCCGGGGCTTATGCGCCAGCCAGCGTGCACACACGCATGTTCAGCACTTGCTTGCTTTCCTTTTTTTGCTGATGTTCACAAGCACACAAAGTGTAAAACAGACGAATAAATCAAAAGATGGCACCAGAGCTGCAACCGGGGTGTGGCTGATGACAGGGTGTTCCGCTTGAACCAACGCAGGGCACAAGTTAAATCCATTCTGCCCGTCTTCTTCTCACTCTAATCTCCCCTCGCCAGTCTGTAAATGCCATCCATCCTCCCCGTTACCCTCTAGCGTGGTCTTTTTTACTTTGTCTGACTCACATCCTGGATGAGGCGAGCCGCGTTTGAAGCTGCCCTGACTAGAGCTTGCAATTACGCTCTCACCGGGACTCAGGATGCTGTTGTTTTAGCGACAATGAATACGGAGATGAGATGGCTCTCCCAGGTCGGATTGCAACCGGTCCACCCCACTCTGCAAAAAGCGGGGCTGGGTGTGGGCTTCAATGGGCATCATTACGGTACCCGTATGGGTGAGCTGAAAGCTGCGAGGCAAGGAGACGTTCCATCCTCACTTTCTCTTGGAGGGTTCTTAACTGCAGGCGGAATCAAAACGTTGTTTACTGTAGGAGTGGAGAATCAGCCAAGGAACACTACATGTCTCTACGTCAAGACCGAAAGCAGGTCTTGGGTCAATTTTTACTGGGAACTGTATGCCTACCCTATATCTGTACTCTACCTTCTACTCTACCCTATATCTGTACTCTACCTTCTACTCTACCCTATATCTGTACTCTACCTTTTATCTGTACTCTACCCTATATCTGTACTCTACCTTCTACTCTACCCTATATCTGTACTCTACCTTCTACTCTACCCTATATCTGTACTCTACC
>QODF01000153.1:570469-681572 GCA_024372805.1 Oostethus manadensis
GCCCAAAGCCAGCTGGGATAGGCTCCAGCATACCCGCCACCCTAATGAGGATAAGCGGCATAGAAAATGGATGAAAGGTGTGGCAGTGACTTTAAACTACTAACTATAAATTGTGATTGTGTTTCTCTTTTGTCAGTGTCAGTCTGGAATTTTCCACCAATCATGGTCGTTCCTGGTCCCTTCTTCACACCGAGTGTCTGCCAGAGCTCTGTGCAGGTCCTCACTTACCTCACAGCACCATCTACTCTTCTGACAACTACAGCGGGTAGGACTCAGCGCACGGGTTGACGGCTTGCGTGCCAGTCTGACACGGATGAACAAATGTCGGAACATCTCTGCAGATGGACCAGGATCGCGATCCCTCTTCCCAACGCCGCCCTGACAGAAACCACACGCTTTCGCTGGAAACAGTCTGGTAGTGGAGTCGGCAACATGTGGGCCATTGATAATGGTGAGAAGCAGATATGCCCATGCCATGTAAGTTATTGCAAACTTCAAAACTTGCGTGTGTTTTTCAGTGTATATCGGTCCGGCTTGCCTCCGGTTCTGCTCTGGGAGAGGACATTGTTCCCGCACAGGCTGCAAGTAATGAAACGACACGCGATTAATTAGTCTCATTGAATGCATTCGTCTTTCGTGATAATCATTTACCTGTCTTTACTCAGATGTGACCCAGGCTTCAGTGGTCCAGCCTGTGAGCTCGCGTCCCAGACTTTCCCAGCTTTCCTATCCGAAGGATTTTCCAGCCCGAGACTTTCGTCCTACCACAGCTTCTCATCACTACGTGGAGCCGAGGTCAGCTTCGGCTGTGGCGTTCTGGCGAGTGGCAAGGCGCTTGTCTTCAACAGGGACAGCAGGAGACACTTAGTCACCGCCCCGCTGGACAGCTCCCAGGCCAGGTAAGTTAAGGAGTCCCGATTTGGATCCGCATCCAATCATCTGTGTAGATTATCATTCAAGTCACGGTAATCTGCAAAGATTGCAATCGAGGCAACCGTTTTACCATCAGCCCATTTTCTATGCCACTTATCCTCACCAGGGTTGCGGAGTATGCTAGAGCCTACCCCAGCAGACTTCGGGAACACCCTGGACGGGTGGCCAGCCAACCGTTCGCATACACGTTAATACTTATGGACAATTTAGATGTGCCAATTAACCTAACATGAATGTTTCTGGAATGTGAGAGGAAACGGGAGTACCCGGAAAACCCATGCAAACGCAAAGCCAGCGGGGTAACCACTCGACCACCGTGCTGCAACCGCTTTACCTTTTGTTCAAGTTCGAGTTCTACATCGTTAGGCCTAACTATTTACGTCTCTAGTGAGTTTGTTCCCTGGGGGGTGGTCACGATAGGGTTGTTGCTCACCGTGGTTGGTTGGTTGATACCGCGTACCGACAGGCCGATAGTCTTCCACGTAGCAAAACAACTCGTTAATGACCCATGCTTCCAGGCATGCTCGCATTTTCCATACTGGACTGACGCTTGCACGCTTCGCTGCGCTCCAGGTATGCATTTTCTTGCATTCCGCGCTTCCGGCTGTAATCTGCGTGTAGGTTGGGTGACAAGGTTAGCTCAGTCTGTTGTTCCCGAACTTTTTTTGCAGCGCCCCCCCTCTTGGAGATAAAATGATTTTCAGCGCCCCCCCCTGCCCAAAAAATATGCCAATAATGTAAAGTGATAGTTCCGTGCCCCCCCGTCATAACGCCGGGCCCCAGCAAGGGGGCGCCCCCCCCCAGTTTGAAAACCACTGTCTTAACTGTTAGCTTAGCTGTTAACTTAACTCTTAACGTAATCGCACAGTGAAAGGGAAACACGTAAGGTTGAGGCTGTGTATGTCTTTGATATGTAGTAGACAACAAAGACTCGCTTCAGTCTTTATCTTGAAGGTCTCTCCAAATTGTAGCACACTTTTTAGAATTGTACCAGTACTCGTAACAAATATGTAAGGTTGGCAGGTCTACTTTTCTCGTGGAATGAGACCATCTTTGGGGGAGCGGTGTTACGTTGACATGTGATGGCGTAAATCTCCTCTTGCGTTTACTGGGGAACCTTCTAGTTTGGCGTACATGCCTTGTTTATCACCTCTTTTAAACCAGCGGTCCTCCATATCCACAATTTGGACGATGTCCTCAAAGGAATGTTGCTTCTTTTCGAGATGCAAATGAACTGCTGACGCTTTGCCTTTAAAAAAAAAACGCTCTCCAGTGTCGTGCCATGCATTTGTATAAGGGATGTTTGTCTCTCCAATGTGGAGGTCATTGTACTTAGGTCTTTTGGCTATGTAGTGCCGATCTATTGGTGCACTTTCTGGCCACGGCATTGGGTACAACTGCACAAGTCTTGTCCGTACAATAACAATAATAATAATGCTCGTTTTTGCTTACCATTTGATTACCATGCTTCTCAGTAGAGAAGTGTGTCTTGAACAACCTGCTCAATGTTTCCTTGGGTACGCAGTTCGCAGTGGTGTGGGGCTGCACTACGCAGCTCTCTTTAGGATTGTACAAGTGGTCATAAAGTCCTAAGGATCTCATTTCTCAGGTGTCTTCACTCGTGATTAATCCAACAGATGTCCCAGCCATCCAGCAGTCCCTCCTCCGGTGATATATTGTGGAGGAAAGTCCTGCGATTATGGCAGCATTGCCGATCAGAGAGCTGGCAGAGGAGCACAAGGGAGGATAATGGTGACGTTAGAAATGCCACCTATGCTCGATTGCCAGTTGTGGCGTGTTTTGTGCCACCTGATGGCCATTTTTAATGCCAGTTTCCACACTCATTGAAAGAACAGTCCGCTCTCCTCGGGAGCCATGGACATGGGGAGTGTCCCCGGTGTTGGTTTTGGACTAATTGAAATTGTAGTAAATATTTCCAAATAGCAGCATTAGCCTCATACTGTATATACAGTAAAAGTGTGAAAAAGTGTTAGCATCCTCCCTGATTTCTTATTTTTCGGCATGTTTGTGACACTTTTGTTTAAGGTCATCAAACAAACGTAAATACAAATCAATGACAACACGACTGAACACAATATGCAGGTTTTAAATGAAATTTGTTATTATTTAAGAGAGAAAAATCAACATAGCCCTGTGTGGAAAACCGATTGCCCCTAAAGCTAATAAGTGGTTGGGCCACCCTTAGCAGCAGCAACTGCAATCAAGCGTTACAATCAAACTTGCAATGAGTCTCTTACATGGCTGTGGAGCAATTTTGGCCCACTCGTTTTTGCAGAATTGTTGTCATTCAGCCACAATGGAGGTTTTTCCAGCAAGAAGCGCCTTTTTAAGGTCATGCCACAGATTTTCCCAGAGGTCTTGGCCATCGTCAGTGTTTTGTTTTCTGGCAAAATTGAGATGGGCCTTACCGTTCTTTTTGTTCAGCAATGGTTTTGGTCGTGGAACTCTGCCGTCGCTGGTCGTTTTTGCCTAGTGTCTGTCTTATGGTGGAGTCATGAGCACTGATCGTAACTGAGATAAGCGAGGCCTGCGATTCTTTGGATGTTTTTGTGGGGTCTTTTGTGACCTCTTGGATGAGTCGTCGCTGCGCTCTTGGGGTAATTTTGGTTCACCAGCCACTCCTGAGAGGATTTACCACTTCCATGTTTTTGTCATTCTCACTGTAGTTTGCTGGAGTCCCAAAGCTTTAGGAGATTGATAGAGCTCAATTAATCTCAGTGACGTTCTGTTTTCACAGGGGGTGGGCAATCACTTTTTCACAAAAGGGACGTGTAGGTTTGGATGTTTTGTCTCCTTTAATGTAGAACAATTTTGTGCTGAGATGTGTTGTCATTGACTTATATTGAAATCAATTTAATACAGTAAGTGTGACAAACATTGCATATTCATGTTTATTGGCGTGTATGCCGACTCTTTTTCAGAACAGTGTTTCCTGTGCTACTATTTTACGGACAAATACAGCATCCCGCCCTTGTTGAACCCCAAAGTTTGACCCCATAAGTCATTGACCTTTTCTATATGATTATTACTTAGCTTTAAGAATGTTCTGTTACACGTGCGTCATGCATACACGTGTTCACCTTTGCATCCACCCTTACTCCATTAAATAGTCCTTATTTAGTCAATCATCTTCCATCTCCTCACAATCTTTGATTTCCTGCCCTCCTCTTTTGTCAACACCCTGGATAACATTTGCATTACTCTTATTCGTCAAAAAGTTCTCAACTTTTTAAATCGATTTCTGCCTGCTCTCGTCTGTACAGGTACCTACAGTTCACCCTCCGATTGGGCAGCCGAAGCACCCTGAGCTCCTGTCCTGCTCCAGACCAGCCAGGAGAGGGCGTCTTGCTGCATTATTCCACAGACAACGGCATAACCTGGACTTTGCTGCAGCACTATGCTTACCAAGGCTTCCATGAGCCGAGGTATGTGTTTATGAGTCCAATGGGGAGATCCGATTAGCACTCAAGTCTTCAAAACTTGAGGCAATTAGTCATCATGAAGACAGTTGCCTCTGCCAGTAGGGTAAAGTGTGCCACACTATTGTGCATATTGTTTACTGTATACACACTGCTGATGAAAATTTCACCACCAATTGCAAAATTGCAAGAATTTAGACTTTTCACAATTGGGTCCTAAGGAGGTTCGCAGTAGAGCTTTAAAAATCCAACAAGAAGAAATTGGAGTGAGGCAAAACATTTTTGGGTGAGCAATTCATTGAAAACAAGCATTAAAGTTCCTCAAACATCCGATGATAAGTTTCAGACCACAATCCAGACCAAAGACCAGGATCCGATTGGGTGCCCCTTAAGACACTGCATCGTCCTTGGCCCGAATGCAGCTTGTTACAGGTGCAGAGTGCAGTCCGATAATGCAGTGAACCGTGAGGGAAACAGTTAAAGAACAAAAAAGGTCTCCTTCAATGCCACAAAATTGCTGAAATAGGAATTTGCAGGAGAGCACCAAGCTTGGGACATTGAAAGGCAGAAGAAAGTTTTATTCTTCCTTGATGGTCCTGATGGCTTTCATTATTACTGGCATGACCAGGAGATCCCACATGAGATGTTTTCCACACGGCACCATCATGATCCTTCAATGGAAGAATGGAGCTTCACGTTGTGCAGGGGCGTCAAACGGTAGATGGCTGTGTGGAGATGTTGCAGGGGGAATCCCTTATGGATGAAGGTCCTGATCTAAATCCAATGGAGACTCGTTGGGGATGGATGGCAGGGGAAGTTTACAAAAATGGACATTAGTTCCCAAGAACCAGATTCCACAAATCCAAAGCTATGGTTTTCAGTCAGAAACGGGTGGACTGTTACCTCTCCCCCACGTGGAGGAGTTCAAGTGTCTCGGGGTCTTGTTCAATAGTAAGGGATGGTTGGAGCGAGAGGTTGACAGATGGATCGGTGCAGCGTTTGCAGTAATGCGGTCGCTGTAACGGACCGTCGTGGTGAAGAGAGAGTTGAAGCGGGTACGCAAAGCTGTCTGTTTACCGATTGATGTACGTTCCCACCCTTACCTCACCTTAGCTATGGGTCATGACCCAGAGAACAAGATTGCGGATACAAGCGGCGGAAATGAGTTTCCTCCGTAGGGTGGCTGGACACACCCTAAGAGATAGGGTGAGGAGCTATGCCATCCGGCGGTGTTCCGGGCATGCCCAGCCGGGAGAAGGCCAACCTAGGACACGCTGGAGGCATTATGTCTCACAGTTGGTCTGGGAAATGTCTCGGGGTCCCCCCAGTGGGGCTGGAAGAGGTAGCTGGAGACAAGGAAGTCTGGACTTCCCTACTGAGACTGCTGCCCCCGCCACCCTGACCCAGATAAGAGGAAGAAAACTGAATGGAATCCAGACAATAGATGCCTCCTTGGAGCTGTTTTCACCACATGGAACAACATCCCCACCAGCATCCTGGAAACACTGGTATCAAGCATGCCCAAACCCATTTTTGAGGTGATCACCAAGAATGGTGCAGCTACTCATTACTGGGGGATTTTTTAAAAACCTTTTTGGGTTTCGGGTTGTTTTTAACTTTTATGTCAAAGAGCTCATGTATGGCCTATTTCACTTGAATTTGTGTTTGCAGTAAATTGCTTACCAAGTTGTTTGTTTGGACTCCCATTTCTTCTTTTCACATTTTGAAACTCTACATAGAACCTCCTTAACATCCAACAGTGCAAAATGGAAATGCATGTAACGCATATTTACAAACCTCCCTTTGGAGCTTTGGTGACCATGCTGTAGTCCCTCCTGTAGTCCTACCGAGTACAGGATTTAGAACTCCAATACGTGATTTTTTTTCTCTGCTGAACAGGATTGTGTCTGTGGAGCTTCCGTCCGGTGCTCGAAAGTTTGGCGTGCAGTTTCGCTGGTGGCAGCCGTACCATTCGGGGCGCGGGCATGACGTGTGGGCCCTGGATGAAATCAGCATGACCTCTGTACTGTTCAACACCATAAGTCTGGACTTTAGCAACGTGCTGGATGTCACTCAGAGTCTTGGCTTTTACCTTGGCCATGTCCAGCCCTACTGCCAGCATGACTGGACCCTCAGGTAAAAATTGTCCATTAGTTTTCGGTAGATGAACACATGACAAGGGTCTGCTTGTCTTTATGTTGCCTTTCAGTTTTTCCGGTGAGCCCAGCCTTGGTTCCAGTATTCGTTACGTGGAGACTCAGTCGATGCAGATCGGAGCCTCCTACAGTCTGCAGTTCTCGCTGGTTATGGGCTGTGGTCGAGACTCGTCCCCTCACATTGACACTCAGGTCCGCTTGGAGTTCTCCACCAATCACGGCCTCACTTGGCACCTGGTCAAAGAGGTATGGACCTTTATTTCATGATACAGTATAGAGTACTAGAGTCTGTCCATCCATTTGCTGTACCGCTGGGAGGTACTGAACCGGTCGAGCGGACGCATGAATGAAAAGCCCGTTTGTACTGTGTAGGTAAGGATGCACCGATCAGCGTTTTATGCTGCCCCTTCCGATACCGATCATCCATGAGTGAAATTGTCCAATACCGATATCAATCACGTGGGCTAACTGTCAAATTTGGAATTTATTGGCCAGGGGCGTGCTAAAAGAGGTAAAGGTCCAAGGTCCCCCGACTGCCAGGCGGCCCAAAAAAGGGAGTTGTTATTATCTCAATATACAGTAAAAACATTTATCGGGGCTCTTATCTGCATTTAATTGGACAATCTAACGTATGGCATGCGCTTTATTGTGTGCTGTTACAGCGTATAAGAATGAAGCAACATGACAGGTGAGTACATCAACTTTTAATACTCATATGTCCTTCCCCCAGGCCTGTCTTCCTGGCATGCCAAGCTGCTCTGAGTTTACAGCTCCCAGCGTCTACCACCCATCCGAGTTCAGACGCTGGCGCCGCGTCACTCTGTCTCTGCCTCAAAAGACATGGTAACGCCACTCTCGGCCGAACTTCACGGACTTGCAGAGATGCTTGTTTCATCATCCTAATGTCTTCCAGTGAAGGCATAAACACAGTCTTTCCTCCACCGGTCTCTTATGCTTTATTCTTTCTGGATGGATGGATGGAATATGAACTCCCCCCAAACTGAACTAAAAATATTTCCCTTTAAAGCCGCGGTTTTGATCTTGGGACATCGCCTGGGCGCAGCAGCCTAAGAAAAGTCAAGAAAAACAAACTTTCAAACTTGCTCAGCTATCTTTAGTTATGTGTGAAGGCAAAATGCCTCAACGTTTAGCTCGGATCACGTTTTGTTTTGTAAGGATGCATCCCGGAACTGTCAGAACTATGGCGGCTTTTACAAATTGCGAAAGAAATGACAATTTTCCCATTTTTGTTGTGACTTCTTTTTGTGTCTTCTTTGTCCCATTCCCGTTTGGGTAGTTGAAATTCGTTTTGCTGTTTGTTTTGCATTTTGCATAATGACACCCGTGCCGGGCCGAAAAACTACGTAGGTATTGGCGCCTCATTTGGGTGCTAAATTAATAACGACTCAGCAATATGCAACATGTGCTTGAAGGTGACGTTGCGCAAGTAATATCTTATTAAGTCTTGCAAAGTTCATGCAGAAGAAACACAGTCGGACGTGTTTTGTAAACTTTATTTCTCACCTTAACACACCAGCAGCACGGGGAACTTGGCCGAACCTTTGCTGTCCACACCAGTCACAGTCACGGTGCGCCAGGCGCATTCACAAACGCCATAATTACCAACAACTTTTTAATTACAACTTATTTTTGAAGTCCTGGTTCAGGCAGCATTTGAAAAGTACCCATTTGGAACGGGAATCGGATAGTAAACAGTACCGTGACTGACGGGAGGCTGACCGTGCAGCACTTTGAAAAGCTCTGCTCTGACCGGCATGACACGGGACCCTGGGGAATGTTTTATGTGCCTTCTGGTCCTCGGTTGCAAAAACGCAACTACTCACACAGACGCCATTGGTGAACCCATTGGCATTATGAACCAATCGTCTCCCCCGACATGTGATGATCGCATGTGCCGTGTGATCCATAGGTTCCACATAAATCAACACCCACAATTTCATCTCATGCTTACTTCTTAGCTCTTTCTCTCATCTCCTACGGTGTGATGTACTGTAGGTCACAGGGTCATGGCTGTAAGATGATAAGTGATAAGTGAAGTTTTGTAGTAGGATTCCTAATTTATAAATGCACTGTTTTTGTAGTTGGAGCTTAGAAAAACTGTTTAAGACCTTCTGGATGGACATTGTTAGAGTCCTCTAGACATGAAATAACACCCCTATAGTCACCTTTGCACACGTATAACTCAATATAGTTGGCATAATAACAGATAAAGGCCGCACGGTGGATGAATGGGTAGCATGTTGGCCTCACAGTCAGGAAGTTCAGGGTTCAAATCTCCGTTGGGCATCTCTGTGTGGAGTTTGCGTGTTCTCCTCGAGCGTGCGTGGGTTTTCTCCGGGTACTCCGCTTTCCTCCCACATTCCGAAAACATGCATGTTAGCTTCATTGGCCGCTCTAAATTGTCCATTATGTGCCCTGCGATTGACTGGCGGCCAGTCCAGGGTGTACCCCGCCTCCCGCCCAAAGTCAGCTGGGATAGGCTCCAGCATACCCGTGACCCAAATGAGGACAAGCGGCATAGAAAATGAACGAATAACAGATTATAAGACAGACTCCCGCATGTTAGCGTTGGGTTTTTACTTTGTAATGTAAGGTATGATTACTGACACCTAATGACCGGTGTGGAATATTACATATTATGACGTGTCAATGTTTTGTTTAGTCAGTTACATTACGACAACAGAGCATATATTTTGTTTCTAAAAAACTGTTTACTGTCTGTATTCAGGTCCAGCGCCACAAGGTTCCGCTGGATCCAGAATTACTATGGAGAGCAGGATGAATGGGCCCTGGATGACATTTATATCGGGCAGCAATGTCCTAACATGTGCCACGGACACGGATGGTGTGACCATGGACACTGCAGGTGGGCCTTGGCGAACAGGGCCGAACGAAAAGAACACGTAATGGACCTTTGGGCAATAAAGCAAACCCTCTGTCAGCAGGTGTGATGAGGGCTTCTCCGGAACAGACTGCCTTCCCGTCTCCCCCTTCTCATCCAGTGTGCTCTCCGACTTCGAGTCCCAGGACGCAGTGCTGGCCACGTGGCAGGAAGTGATCGGCGGGGAGGTGGTCAGCCCTGACGTGGGCTGCGGGGTGGTGTCATCAGGTTCATCCCTGTACTTTAGCAAGGTATGACGAGCATGCCGATCAGCCCTTGCGTTCGACTACACGGTAATCCTCGCCACTTCACGCACGAAATTTGCCAGCTTCACTGTAAATATAGGAATTCGTACTGTAAATCCACAGCATGTAAGGTCAGTACAGTAAAAAATATGCATATTTTGGCTAATTCTTCTCATCGTTTTCATTTTTTCAAGCATAAAAATGAAGTAAAGTACAAATATAAGGCATTCAGAGATGCATCGAAAGACGTGATGATATGTAGTATTCTACCCCGGTCACTGGGTGTCAGTAATGTTACTGTAATGTTGGGGAGACTCGATCGCCGGAAGAACAGACTTTTTTGCAGGTTTGAAATACGCTGTTCGAACCTCACCCTATTGCAACTTTTTCAAATATGAAGTAATAAATGGTCACTGTTTTGTTTGGCTGTGGCCCCTTATTAGTCAACAAATATTGAAAGACAAGTCATGTGTACTATTTTGGTCACATTGATGAGAGATGACATTACGTTACACTGCACCGAGCCATGTCTGACATGGGAAAGTGTCAAAAAGTTCTCCTCACATTTTGTGTGGAAGTGGTACATTTTTGCTTTCTTGCTTTGTTCTTCTTCCCCACTCGGATTGAAACCTTTTCTTAAGTTTAGACTAAATACATTGGAGGCTAACTATTTAGCTCGCCAGCATGCCATGCTTGAATGTCGTGTCTTGTGCCTTTGCAGTGATCCCGTAGCCTGCGCATTAGCCATGTGGTGTAAACAAAGAATAAGAGGAGTGTAAAGGTGACCCCAAGAGTGTTATTTCATGTCTACAAGGCTCTAATAATGGTGGAAAAAATGTATTTAGAAAGTCACAAACAGATTTTCTCTATATTAACTACAAAAATAGTCAATTTATTAATATTGAATCCAACTTCTCAGTTCAGTTCAGTTATCGCAGTCGGGCCTGGAACCGATTCATTGTGATAAACGATGGATTACTGTTACAGATAATGGCTGTATTTGTCATACTTTAGAGACACGGATGTGTCTCTCAACTGGCACAATAATCTCTAAAATGGACGACTGTTGCGGCCATAACCCACGCCAAGCTACACATATGTGGATGTCATATTTATGTCTTATGATGGCTCATTTACGCTGATTATATCCACTAAATTGGATAAAATGATAATATGCTCAATATAGGGGTGCTATTTCATATCCAGAGGGCTCTGATTATGTTAAAAACTGTATTTTAAAGGTTTGTTTTTGCTTTACGGACCAAAAATATATATATTATATTCTACAGACAATGGCTGCATTTGCAGTGAGTGTACGCACTGTATTTATAAGCCCCGCCCACCAATAATCATGCACCTGGTGACGTCAGGCAGGGCTGCGGCAGCTGGTGAGTTGGGACCTGGACACGGAATGGGCGGAGTTTGTGCAGTTTTACCTGCGTGTGGGCGGAGACTGGGCCGACTGTAACCAGGCCGACAGCAGGGAGGAGGGCGTGCTGCTGCAGTACAGCAACGACGGCGGCATCAGCTGGGGTCTCATCGCCGAGATGTACTTCACCGACTTCACCAAACCTCGGTGGGATAACAAGGGCAATACTTTCATATGGTGGCGTTATTGTCTCGTCGTACCACGTTTGATCTTCTCCTCCTCAGGTTTGTCCACTATGAGCTTCCTTTGGCCTCAAAGACCCCCTGCACGAGATTCCGCTGGTGGCAGCCTCTTCATTCCGGAGAGGGCTACGACCAGTGGGCTATTGATGATGTCATTATCTTGTCCGAGCGGGAGAAGCACATCATCCCCGTGGCCAACCCGACTTTGCCGCAGGTGGGGGTATCACTTGAGAAGTCCGTGTCATGCTCATTCCGAACGGCCGTAAAAACCTTTTGTGCCTCAGAACTTCTACGAGAAGCCGGCGTTCGACTACCCGCTGAACCAGATGAGTGTGTGGCTGATGCTTGGCAATGAAGGCATGGAGAGGGACACCAACGACAGCTTCTGTGCTCCGACGGCGTCTTCCATGGTGTTTGGGCGCTCGGACGGGGACAGGGTGGCGGTCACCAGGGATCTGGCTCTGCGCGCCGGATACACCCTCCAGTTTAAGGTGCTTACATGGAAGGCCACCAAGCCCGCACCGCCACTGATGTGCGCCATGCAGTTCTGTACTTGTCCTCTCCCTTTTCTCCGCTAGTTGAACATTGGCTGCGAGTCCGAGTTCGGTGCATCCGCACCAGTGCTGCTGCAGTACTCTCATGATGCCGGTCGCACTTGGGCTTTGGTGAGAGAGGGCTGTTTCCCCGGAAGCCCGGGAGCGGGGAACTGTGAAGGCAGTGGGCGTGAGCTTCGAGAACCCACAGTATACAACACCGGGGATTACGCCGAGTGGACCAGGGTCACGGTGGTCATCCCACGCAACGTTGCAGCTAGGTAGCTGTGCTAACAGCCATGCAGTCGGATCTGCAAGAGGCAATAAATGACTTCCAACATCTGCACCGTTTTGACGAAAGCGTCGGGGCGCCTCCTAATCTGTCAATCTGGGCTTTATTAAATTCTCCTTGACCTGAAATGAACTAAGCAGTTGGACAATTCCATTGTGGGAACAGTTTGGGGAAGCCCCGTTTCTGTTCCAGCATGACTGCGCCTTAGTTCACCAAGCACGGCGGGGGTCGGCACGGACAAAACCTTAACTTTTCACCGAGACTTGCTGTAGCGCAGCGGTAGGCAACCTGTGGCTCGGGGGCCACATGTGGCGCTTTTGATGGCCACATCTGGCTCCCAGAAGTTTCTAAAAAAAAACAAAGTGGGTGGCAGAAAAGTTTATAATATTGGGAAACTAACGTAAAAATATTACAGGAATAAGGTCATAACTACAAGAAAAGTTGAAAAACACACATTTTGTCAGAAAGTCAAAATATTAGGTGAAAAGAAGTCAAACAAATTTCATTTTAGTAGCTTTAAGTTATTTTTATTTTTTTTTAAATGTCGTCACATTATTAGAAACAAACGCGACAATATAAGGTTATAATTTGTGGAACATTGGCTTGGGGGAAAAATAATATGGGAATATTAAAATGTTGTTATGATATTACAATTAATAATATATATATTTTTTTTTTCATGCTTTGAGTAATGTAAGTGTTAAAAAAATAACATTCCAAATACAAAACCTTCTCAGCCATAGTCTCTCCTAAAATTGTTGGCCTTGCTTAAAACGCACACTTTTCGTTGTAATCACGGTATCACAAAAATATGGTATGGCTCTCACAGAAATACATTTGAGAATATGTGACGTTTATGGCTCTTTTGGCCCAAAAGATTCCCGAGCCCTCAACTGGGTTTGTGCCGGGCCCGCCATCACCGCTTAATGACTGTGGACATTTTCAATTCAAATGTCCCCAATTTTTCCTATTTAAAGACAGATCCCGGTTAAATGGTTCCGGCCCCGACCATAACTAGTGAATTTGTGCAAAGTAAGATTCCTTATTGATAAATCAAATATTTCCGTAGTTCGAGCATACAAAACCTGTCTACGACCTTCTAAATATGTTTAACTTTTACAATTATCAGAGTCCTCTAGACATGGAATAGCACCCCTACAGTCATATTGCCCAATATAGTAAACATTTTTTTTAAAAGCCATTTGAATAAAAAAAAAAGCCAGCTAAGACATGAACTAGAAAAGCACTCGGATAGCGCACACCCCCGCCAAGCGTCGTAGTTTCCCCCGTATTCTTATTTACACCGTACATTAATTGCTCTACATATTTATATTCCTTGACTATGAATACATAGTATGGAAAAGTTTGAATGACTTCAACAATGCTAACAGTGCAAACATGCTAACATTAGCATGCTAACACCTACATATATTTTCAAAGTACCTACCTACCTACCTACCTAACTCTGAAAGTGCTAAAATTGTTAGCATAATTATGTTACCATGCTGACATGCTACTAGTGATAGCGCTACGGAGCTGTTTAAATTTCTGTTTACAAAAATTGCAAAAAATACTAGCATAGTCATGTTAGCGTGCTATTGCTTAGCATAATAGAGTCTACTTGTAAAAATGGCTAAAAATGCTAGTATGCAAATGTTAGCACATTAACACCTAGCAAGATAAGGTAAGTGTTCATGTAAGGGTCTACTCATGAAAATGGCTAAAATGCTACTATTTTAATGTGAACATGCCAACAATGCTAACATGGTAACATTAGCATGCTAACATCTAGCATAATAGTGTCAATGAAAAGGGCTAAAAATACCACTATGCTAATGTTAGCATGTTTAAATAGCTACCATGCTAATGTAAGCATGTAAACACCTAGCATAATAGGTTAGCATTGGTTGCAAGGCTAGCATTAACATGCTAACAACTAGTGTGATGGTTTAAAGTTTTACCAATGAAAAGGGCTAAAAATACCACTATGCTAATATTAGCATGTTTAAAATGCTACCATGCTAATGTAAGCATGTTAACACCTGGCATAATAGGTTGGCATGGTTGCAAGGCTAGCATTAACATGCTAACAACTAGTGTGATGGTTTAAAGTTTTACCAATGAAAAGGGCTAAAAATACCACTATGCTAATGTTAGCATGTTTAAAATGCTATCATGCTAATGTTAGCATGTTTAAAATGTTACCATGCTAATGTAAGCATGTTAACACGTGGCATAATAGGTTGGCATGGTTGCAAGGCTAGCATTAACAAGCTAACGACTAGTGTGATGGTTTAAAGTTTTACCAATGAAAAGGGCTAAAAATACCACTATGCTAATATTAGCATGTTTAAAATGCTACCATGCTAATGTAAGCATGTTAACACCTGGCATAATAGGTTGGCATGGTTGCAAGGCTAGCATTAACATGCTAACAACTAGTGTGATGGTTTTTTTGTGTCTACCAAAGAAAAGGGCTAAAAATACCACTATGCTAATTTTAGCATGCTAGCAATGCTAACATGCTAATGCTAGATGACGGCAGGTTTCAAATTGTGTTGTAAATAGCTTAAAGTTGCGTAAAAAAACCTCCCGTCGGAATAAAAGCACAGGATTGTGAATCATCGCTTCAAGGGATAAAACTCGACACCGCGGTCCTGGAACGGAAGTCCCAAGTAACCGGAAGAACATGCAGTGTGGCGCACAGAAGAATCGAATTTTTCTACTACTGCAGTTTTGCCCACGTTGCATACTTTAGACGGACATTCTTGTACTTGTACACACTCAGTGGCAAACATTTGTATTTGTCTCACTTCCTCTTCATGTATTTCCTCAGCAAAACTCGCTTCCGCTGGTTCCAGGAGAGCAGCGTTTACCGGGACGCCCCCCCTTTCGCCTTGGACGGGGTATACATCTCCGAACCTTGTCCTAACCACTGTGGCGGGCACGGGGATTGCATCTCCGGGGTCTGCTTCTGCGATATGGGATATACGGGTACAGCCGAATGACAGCCGAACGCGCAAACGCTAAGCGTGCCTAATAAACCTCGTTTTTGTTCTCATAGTGGAGCAGGATAGCTGTGTCCCCTCTGCAGCCAGTCCCCCTGAGTTGACCGAGGGCTTCGAGGGCAAGTTAAGTCCACTTTGGCAGAGCCTAAGAGGAGGACAAATAGGAGGTGGCTGTGGTATAATCGGGGAAGGCAAGGCATTTTACTTCAGTAGCCCTGGAGCGAGGGAGGCTCGCACGGTTCCCCTGGACACCACCAACACCCGGTGGGTGGCGTTCGCACCCGCTTAGCCAAGAGCAAGTCATGAAGTGTAATTGCGAGCTTGACCTTTTCATTTCATCCATGTGCAGGTTGGTGCAATTCTACATTCGAATAGGCAGCAAAAGTCTGGGACCCACTTGCACCCGGCCCCGTTCCCGCAATGAAGGTAACCTTGGTAGACCATAAATTCCCACTTCCCAGGAATGAATAAATAGCATTCCGTTCCATTTTCTTCCTCTTATCCGGGTTCGGGTCGCGGGTCGCCACCTCTTCCGTGTCCACCGGGAGGACACCAAGGCGTTCCCAGGTCCGCTGTGAGACATAGTCCCTCCAGCGTGTCCTAGGTCTGCCCCGTGGCCTTCTCCCGGCCGGGCATGCCCGGAACACCTCACCAGGGAGGCGTCCGGGAGGCATCTGGACTACAGTAGATTCCCGAGCCACCTCAATTGGATCCTTTGGATGCGAAGGAGCAACGGATCTACTCTGATCCGTTGCTCTATTTGTGGTTGGTAGATGGGGGGATTGGGGGGGTGCTGAAAAGAATTTAATCTCCAAAAGGGGGGCCCGGCAAAAAAAGTTTGGGAACCACTGTCTTAGGGTGAGTCCAGCCAGCCTGTGGAGGAAACTATTTCCTGCCGCTTGTGTCCGTGATCTCGTTCTTTCGGTCATGACCCAAAGTTCACGACCATAGGTGAGGGAGGGGTGGGAAGATCCACCAGTAAATTGAGAGCTTCGCCTTCCGACTCAGCTCTCTCTTCACCACGACGGTCTTGTACAGCCAACACATTACTCCAGACCCTGCGCAGATCCGTCTGCCGACCTCACGCTCCAACCGTCCCTCACTCGTGAGCAAGACCCCGAGATACTTGAACTCCTCCACCTGGGGCAAGATCTCACTCCCAAACCGGAGGGTACAGTCCACCCGTTTTTGACTAAGAACTGTGGCCTCGGATTTGGAGGTGCGGAGTCTCATCCCAGAAGCTTCACACTCAGCTGCAAACCGCCCCAGTAAACGCTGAAGGTCGCAGCCCGATGAGGCCATCAGGACCAGATTGTCTGCCCATGTTCACTCTAGACAAAATCCAAGTTCAGGCCCTAAATTTGTTTTGCACACCTAAAAAACACCTTTAAAGTATGAACTTAACAGCTACTCATCACTAGTCGATGGACTTGGAGTCACGTTGTAGCTAATCACAGCACACAGCTGGTAGAATTCCATTACAGTAATCTCTTGGTATTGTGGTTAATTGGTTCCGGGACCCAACCGTGATATCTGAATTTCCGTAAAGTAGGATTACTTATTCATGAATGAAATATTTCACTCATTCCTCCATTTTCTATGCTGCTTATCCTCATTAGGGTCACGGGGATGCTGGAGCCTATCCCAGCTGGCTTTGGGCGAGAGGCGGGGCACACCCTGAACTGGTCGCCAGTCAATCGCAGGGCAAAATGAAATATTTGGGCATAGGAAATCTTCTAAATACAGTTTTTAACATAATTGCAGACCTCGAGACATGAAATAACACCCCTATGGTCACCTTTATTTATAAGAGAAAATAAGACCCATACTTACCGCTTGCCACCACAGTAGCTTGTGTTAGTCATTATTGTGCCCCTTATGAGATCATTCAACCCTGCAATAAAAACCTGTTATCTGCCGATCAAGTCTAGTGCTTGTGTGTCTCCCTGGACATTACAGTAACATTGCTGACACCTAGTGACCAGTGTAGAAAATCACATCATAGCATCTATGAATACGTCCTCCGAATGCCTTGTATTTGTCTTTTAGTTTCATTACAAATGTAATTACAAATTACATGTTTGAAAATGCTGAATTTAGGCCTTCAGTTCGCTTAAATCTGCAGAAAATGTAAAAAAAAAAAAAAGATTCAAATGTGGCGCATAGTATGTATTTGGGGTTTGTTACTTCCTGGATGATGACCACGATGTTCTTGCGGTCTCCATAAACTCTGCATTTGCACTTTTTTTCTGATGTCCACAAAATCTGAATGGGTTGGTCCACAATTTGGTGGAAATTGGTATGGTATGGTGTCTGACCGAGATAGCGGTGGTACCGTCTTTATCAGGGCCCACACCTTTGCCTGGGTGATGTGGATTATTCTATTCTCATGTTATGTTTTGCTCTAGGTGTCCTCGTGCAGTTCTCCACCAACAATGGTGTTCATTGGCAGTTCCTGCGGGAGTTGGACTTCAGCTCCTTCCTGGAGCCTCAAGTGGTAACCATCGAGCTGCCACCTCATGCCAAAACGCCTTACACGGTGTTCCGATGGTGGCAGCCCCTGCAAGGTCGGTCAAGCATATACGGCGATATGGAAACATAATAGAAGAGTTTTGTTGGGGACTTGTTGTGCTATTTTGTGGTTATGATTTCAGGGAAACACTCAGCCCAGTGGGCTCTGGATGATGTCCTAATCGGTATGAACGACAGCTCCAGAACCGGTTTTCATGACAAGTTTGACGGCACAACGCCTCTGAGGCACAACTGGTACCGCATTCAGGGTGGGGAGGTGACTGCGGACTGTTTGTCCCTGGACACCGTGCTGACCTTCAACTCTGAGGCCATCGATAGTGAGTCACTCCGACACACACAGAGAACTAGTTCTGGGACCGCATAACTCACAAAAGGCTGAAACCCAATCATCCGTTCACTGTGGCGCCACGAATAAATGAGGGCAAACTCGATTGAACATCCTGCCTGTTTTTTATGGGCGCCATGCTGTGAACACATTTACTTTGTGTAAATCACGCTTTCAAGTGGGATTAGTCTTTGGGGGTGCACAGCATGACTTATTTGCCAGCGCACCTCGAGAGAAAAACAACACAGGATGCATTGAACGCCAGTATGTGTTGGAAATGGCATCTAGTTTTTGTTTCACAATGTCAAATATGTCCTTTTGGGTTTTTAGCACTGAGGTTTTGGGAGGGCTTTGTGTGTCCTCTATGGAGGAAAGCTGCACAAGGTCAAAATGGACAAAAACATGTCTTTGATCTTTGCAGCAACGACGACTTCCATTCTTCTGCAAAGGTCACCGACCTCGTTGAGCCCAAGATCTCTGGTCTTGGCCTTGAACCTACATTTAAGTTAGACGTACAGTGGTGTGAAAAACTATTTGCCCCCTTCCTGACTTTTTGTCACACTTAAACGTTTGTGCTCATAAAAAAGAGTTAGCTATTAGTCAAAGAGAACATTCAATAAACACAAAATGATGACCGCCAAGACTTTTGGGAAAAGATCTTGTGGACTGACGAGACAAAAGTAGAACTTTTTGCGTGTCCCGTTCCATCTGGCGTAAAAGTAACACAGCATTTCATAGCAACAGTCAAATATGGTGGTGGTAGTGTGATGGTCTGGGCTGGTTTTGCTGCTTCAGGACCTGGAAGGCTTGCTGGGATAGATGGAAGCATGAATTCTACTGTCTAGCAAAAACTCCTGAAGGAGAAGGTCCGGCCATCTGTTGGTCAACTCAAGCTAAAGCCATCTTGGGTTCTGCAGCAGGACAATGACCCAAAACACACCAGCAAATCCACCTCTGAATGGCTGAAGAAAAACCAAATGAAGATGTCGGAGTGGCCTAGTCCAAGTCCTGACCTGAATCCCATGGAGATGCTGTGGCATGACCTTAAGAAGGCGCTTTATGCTAGAAAAGCCTCAAATAAAGCTGAATGACAACAATTCTGCAAAATTCCTCCAGAGCGTGTAAAAGACTTGTTGCAAGTTATGGCAAACGTTTGATTGCAGTTATTGCTGCTAAGGGTGCCCAACCCGTTATTAGGTGCAGGGGCAATTACTTTTTCACACAGGGCTATGTGGGTTTGGATTTTTTTCTCCCTAAATAATAAAAACATTCATTTAAAAACTGCATTTTGTGTTTACTTGTCTGTTTACTTTGACTAATATTCAAATGTGTTTGATGATCAGAAACATTTTGTGTGACAAACATGCAACAGAATACAAAGTCAGGAAGGGGGCAAATAGTTTTTCACACCCCTGTATACTTATTAGGGCTGTCAAAGTTAACGCACACTATATAACACGCAATGTGACGCGTCTTGTTTGACCTTCGGCCGACGCCGTAGTTTGAGGAAGCAGCGGAAGCTACACGCAGGAGCAGATATTGAGCAGAAAGAAACGGGTATTTTGATTGGAAAGTTTAGCTCCAAACCCCTAGCAGGTGGCTCTCACAACAAGACCTTCAAGAAGTTCTTTGTGTCTGTGGTCGCTGTGATCGGAATCGTCAGATTTTTCTATTGTCATCTATACAGTGGTACAGACCGGATCAAAAACTTAAGACCAGTTGAAAAGACCAGATCTTGCGGCGCGCATCCCTCATGACCGGGGGCCCTCGTCTGTTCTCGTCTGTTTAATTCTCCGAAATGTTCTGGCGTGATAAAGAATTCACATTTAGGGACAACACAGGCAGGCATCACTGTAGTCCAAGTCCAAACCCAGACGGAATTCGATCCCATCCATCCATTTTCTATGCGGCTTATACTGATTAGGGTCACGGGGGGTATGCTGGAGCCTATCCCAGCTGAGTTTGGGCGAGAGGCGGGGTACACCCTGGACTGGTCGCCAGCCAATCTAAGGACCTGGACCTATAGTCAGTACATTATTAAGTACTTCTCTCTAACATTTTTGTATTTCCATGCGTGCAGAGAAGCCAAGGTATGCCGAGAGCTGGGACTTTGAGGTATCGGGTTCATCTTTCCTCCAGTTTGAACTGAGCATGGGCTGCAGCAAGTCCACTTCCTTCTCCCACGGCGTGCGACTGGAGTACTCCACCGACTGCGGCCGTCACTGGTCCCTCATCACCCCAGAGTGTGTTCCCCCAGCCATCGGTTGTGCCGCATACACCCAGAGCTCCATCTATACGTCCACCCAGTACAAGCGCTGGAGAAGGATCACTGTGTACCTGCCAAGTGCTGCCAAGTACGCACCATTTAAAGTAAACAAAATGATGAACAGCGCATTCATTCTCTTTATGCTCTAGTTCTCCAAGAACTCGATTCCGTTGGATCCAGACCCACTTCACACCAGGGGCTGAGGGCTGGGCCCTGGATAATGTGTTACTCGCTCCTGGTTGCCCGTGGATGTGCTCTGGTCACGGCCTCTGTGACAATGGACGCTGCGTGTAAGTCAAACGCCAC
Source organism: Oostethus manadensis (assembly GCA_024372805.1). Taxonomy (NCBI): domain Eukaryota; kingdom Metazoa; phylum Chordata; class Actinopteri; order Syngnathiformes; family Syngnathidae; genus Oostethus; species Oostethus manadensis. Next base: position 591,019 of record QODF01000153.1, read on the forward strand.
TGGTGAATTATCGGGTTCCGCTCATTCGGTGCCATTTGCACCCCCGGGGAAGACAAGGTATGAATGCACCATCAGTTCTTTGTCAAATATGCGGGATTTTGTTTGGCACGTCGAACTGACTGCATGTTGCGTAAAGCAGGAAAGATGCGTATGAAAGCTGCAAACCTATGAAGCACCAGAAGTGGCATTATTACAAGAAGCGTTTGATTTATTATGGGATAGCTCTACGTAGTATAACAATGTTATATAATGTTAAAAATCATGCATTCAGAGACTTATTATATTGTAAAATTCTTGGTATTGGTTGAAAATGCAGGCATTTAGTTGTCTTCAATGTACGGCTTTCAGGGAAGTACATTTAAAAGTATGTCTCTTTCACGGCTCTTTTTTTAGACCATCCTGAAGCTGTTTTTGTTTTTTGTCGTGTTTGGAGTGTCTCTGAATGCATCGCCGCTTCTTGGTAGGAAACTGATGAAGCGTCGGTGCGAGCAAGAACTGACTAGACACGTGTTTGTGAGTTGGAGATGCATATCTTGTGAAATAAGTGGGTTCTTTTGGACAGCCCCTAAATAATAATCATATTTAATTCTTCTTTGTATTTTGTACATGGCTGTTATTTTTCTCCAGTTACTGAAATGAGTCATCTTGTTTTAGGACAGTGCTTCTCAAATAGTCACTTGTGGGACGGTGACCTGCCAGGGAGGACTTTCAGTATTAGTGCAGACCTGCCAACATGTAGGAATTTGCTGTACTCGACATGCAATTTGTCTCTTCACTGATCTCCGTTTTGTTGCTTTTGGCTGGTTTCATTTTCCAGTTCTTCTTTTGCTTTGGGATTATCCCTTCAGGGGTCGCCACAGCCAATCAATAGCCTCCATCTAACTCTGTCTTCTGTATCCTCTTCTCTTGCGCCAACTACCTTCATGTCCTCTTTCTCTGCATCCATAAACCTCCTCTTTGCTCTTCCTCTAGGCCTCAAAACTCAGCATCCATCTACCAACATATTCACTATCTCTCCTCTGGACATGTCCCAACCATCTCAGTCTGGCCTCTCTGACTTCATCTCCAAAATCTCTAACATGTGCTGTCTATTTGATGTGCTCCTTCCTGATCCTGTCCATCCTGGTCACACCCTTTTCCAGTTAATCAATCGATATTATCAGCTTCTCTGTGGTGTTTCAATCGGGGGGGCAGAAACATTTCCGTCTCCAGGTGGGGGGTTATGACAGAAAATAACTGAAATGAGAGAATTGAAAAAAGACGACAAGCAAAAGGCGCGCTGGAGTTACGGCGTCCTCGTCTTCATCCCCCAGGTGTGACAAAGGTTTCGAGGGTGCCCACTGCGTGCCCTCGGCCCCGCTCCCGTCCCTATTGAGGGAGGACTTCAACGAGCACCTGCAGCAGGAGACGTGGCCCGAGGTTCACGGAGCAGAGAGGGGCACGATGAATGGAGATCCTCTTAAGTCTGGAACTGCTCTCATCTTTAAAGGGGTTTGTGTCTTGAAAGTCTCTCGAGGAGAAATGTTCATGAGCAAAAATGCTTTTCTTTGCTGAACCTTCCACCTCTTTGCAGGACGGTCTGCGTATGATAGTGTCAAGAGATCTGGATTGCGCAAACACGCTCTACATTCAGTTTTCCTTCAAGTTCATCACAAAAGGTTAGTGATTGTTTGCTCGTCACCTGGGTTGTGTTTCACACTTTTCCCGCCGCTGCTGGACTTTCTAGGTGTACCCGAGCGGTCCCACTCGGTGCTCCTGCAGTACTCCGTGAATGGGGGGATCAGCTGGCTGCTTTTGGATGAGTTTTACTTCCCGGCTTCCACTGACACTCTCTTCCTCCACCTGCCTCTGCCTGCCAGCGCTCAGACCAACGCCACCCGCTTCAGGCTGTGGCAGCCTTACAACAGCGGTAAATAGATGCCCCGATGTGCCGTGGTGCCTTCACTGCTTTCCAACGACGTCCCATATTGGACTGGGAGAGGATGACATAAGTGATATCCTGTTTGCTGTAGAAAAACCAATTGGTCACATTTGCAGGACCCACGTCTGACTGACGTTGGCAGAGCTTTAGGCTTTATTTGCAAAGCTGCCCTCCGTAGAGTGGTAGATGTATACGCAGGTTAATCCATCTATATATATATCTATATATAAGCTATACAAAGAATTTACATCAGCATACACTTAGACGGAGACCGGGAACCCCATAATTATATAATTATATAAGTGTAATCTTTTTTAAGCACTTGTGCGTGTTATAAAGTGCATACATGCACGTTTAACGGTGCACGAAACATAAACAACACCTGTAAGTCAATACCTCCGTGCTATTGTTACTACAATAACACAATAACACCTTGTTCTTGTCGTATTCATGAAAATCACCCAAAATGCTACAATGGGAATATTAGCATGCTAACATTGCTATGCTAACACCTAGCATAGTGTTGTCCTCCTATGAAAATGGCTAAAAATGCTACTATGGTAATATTAGCATCCTAACATTGCTATGCTAACACCTAGCATAGTGTTGTCCACCTATGAAAATGGCTAAAAATGCTACTATGGTAATATTAGCATCCTAACATTGCTATGCTAACACCTAGCATAGTGTTGTCCTCCTATGAAAATGGCTAAAAATGCTACTATGGTAATATAAGCATGCTAACATTGCTATGCTAACACCTAGCATAGTGTTGTCCTCCTATGAAAATGGCTAAAAATGCTACTATGGTAATATTAGCATCCTAACATTGCTATGCTAACACCTAGCATAGTGTTGTCCACCTATGAAAATGGCTAAAAATGCTACTATGGTAATATTAGCATCCTAACATTGCTATGCTAACACCTAGCATAGTGTTGTCCTCCTATGAAAATGGCTAAAAATGCTACTATGGTAATATTAGCATCCTAACATTGCTATGCTAACACCTAGCATAGTGTTGTCCACCTATGAAAATGGCTAAAAATGCTACTATGGTAATATTAGCATGCTAACATTGCTAAACTAACACCTAGCATAGTGTTGTCCACCTATGAAAATGGCTAAAAATGCTACTATGGTAATATTAGCATCCTAACATTGCTATGCTAACACCTAGCATAGTGTTGTCCTCCTATGAAAATGGCTAAAAATGCTACTATGGTAATATAAGCATGCTAACATTGCTATGCTAACACCTAGCATAGTGTTGTCCTCCTATGAAAATGGCTAAAAATGCTATGATAATGTTAGCATGCTAGTAATGATAACATGCTAATGTTAGCATGCTAACACTTAGCATAATTGTGCTAAGTGTTCATGTAAGTTGCTAACATGCTAATGCTAACATGCTAACGCCTAGCATGATAGTGCAAATTATTTATATAAGTGTCTTCCTATAAAAGGGATAAAAATGCTACTATGTTCATAATAGCATGCTAGCAATACAAACATGCCAATGTTAGCATGCTAACACTTAGCATAATTGTGCTAAGTGTTCATGTAAGTGTCTACCCATGAAAACAGCTAAATATTCCACTATGGTAATGGTATCATGCCAGCATTGTTAGCGTTGCTAACATGCTAATGCTAACATGCTAACGCCTAGCATGCAAATTATTTATATAAGTGTCTTCGTATAAAAGGGAATGCTACTATGTTCATAATAGCATGCTAGCAATACCAACATGATAAAGTTAGCATGCCAACACCTAGCATAATAGCGTTTATATACTGCATATGACTATAAAAAGGGCAAAAATAGTACTAGGCTAACACATGATAGTGGTGTTTATGTGTCTACCCATGAAAATAGCACAAAATGCTACCAAGCCAGTGCTTCTCAAACAGTGGGGCGGGACCCCCTGGTGGGGGGGGGGGGCTGGGAGTACTTTCAGTGTTAGTGCAGACCTGCCAACATGTGCAAATTCATCATACTCAACATGCAAGTAACTCTAGAATATTCTTCCGTATCCATCCACCTTCTTCAGGTTCTTCTTCTGAGGGTGGGTTCATCCCTGAGGGGGGAGCCCGGCCAATCCACGCAGGAAACTGATTTTGACCGCTTGCGCTTATCCTTTTGGTGACGCTCGTGAGCGCAGGCCTGATGAGCTGATAATTGTGCTAACCGAGGCATGTTTGTGTCCATCAGGTAAGAAGGAAGAGGTGTGGGTAATTGACGACCTCATCATCGACGGCAGCTCCTTACACAACCCCCCAGTGGTTGCAGACAGCTTTGAAGAAGGGCCCAACGAGTCCAACTGGCTGTTCTACCCGGGGGGCAACACGGGCCTCTACTGCCCCTACCAGAAAAGCGGCTTGTAAGAGAAGCGTTAAACTTTGAGTCCGTTGTAATCGGCCAACCGCAGGGTGATGATATCATCTACGAAAAGCGTGCTTGACTCATCTCGATGTTTTTGTTGCAGGGAGGAGGATGAGTCATCCATGGTGTTTGTCTCCAGCGAGCTGGGGGAGCACTCCATCACCACCAGGGACGTTGACGTGAACGAGAACACGATCATCCAGTTTGAGGTACAAAAACCAAAACCCCATCCTCGACGTCTGCCTTCCCCAAGTAACTGGAGTCTCTTGTGTGTTCTCTTCAGATAAATGTGGGCTGCACTGCCGAAAGCTCCTCGGCCGACCCGGTGCGCCTTGAGTTCTCACGGGACTTTGGTGCTACGTGGCACCTTCTGGTGCCGCTGTGTGCTGGTGGGCCACAACCATCTTCCCTTTGCTCCACCGAGCTCCACCCTGCCAGCATCTATTTCCCTGGTACCACGCAGGGCTGGAGGCGAGAGGTCATCCACTTTGGCAAGCTGCGTCTCTGCGGGTGAGCATGACGTGTCTCCTCTTGTTTCTTCCATCACGCTATTACCTATCGTTTTAAACCTGACAGGTCTGTGAGGTTCCGTTGGTATCAAGGCTTCTTCTCAAGTGGATCTGCCCCTCCGACCTGGGCTCTGGACAATGTCTATGTTGGCCCTCAGTGCCAAGACATGTGCAGTGGCCATGGAGCCTGTGTTGGGGGCACCCACTGTGTGTGCGACCCTGGCTACTCTGGAAGTGACTGCTCTGTGCCGGACACCCCCAACCCTGACTTCCTTAAAGAGGACTTTGAAGGTACACCCTTATAACATGACGATTACTACGCACGGTGGAACCCGTTTAAGTCGACGGCGTCGACACGCTGGAAATAGTCAGTGCCGGCAGATTTACGTGTGACTTTGACCGGTAGGGATGCGAACCCGAACAAAAAATAAATTGATGCCCTTTCAGGCACCTGCAGCAAGTGTTTGAAAGTGGTGACGTGAAGGTGACCTCTTGTAAGTAGCGCTCTTTTTTCAACTCCGTTGCCAACCTTAACACACCAGCAGCAGTGCTCCATTGCAACACAGCAAACTGGCACACACGTTCCACACCCAACAAACATTCCAATATAGCATATCGCCAGAATGGTGTATCATCTACTGAAAGTTGGTTCGACACATCGAGTAGTTGCAAAAAACATATTTTTGCTTGCTTAACGACGCAAGAGAAAATAAAAAATTCACTCAAGAAGTGAGTTCTTACGGTGTTCAAAGTAAAATGAAGACACCTTCTATAGTGGAACGCGTTACTCTCAACTTCCTTGTACCATAACACCAATGGTAACTGCAAAGTTTGTTGTTGGCATCAACATTCCAGCTTTTTCTCAGTGTGCTTTTTTTCTTTTTTACCACTTTTGCTGTTTTTTTAAATTGTATTTTGTTTTGGCAGTGATGCAATGACAAATGATCTATGACCTGCATATGGCGGCACTTTGGGCACCTGTACTTTTGTTGATTTCCGCCGTGTGCTATGACGGTTTCGCCATAGCACACGTTAGCTCTTGCAATGCTGCTGCTTTGAGGAACACGTTGCTGCTGTCAACATAAACAGTCCAATTGTTCATACGAAGAACCCTTTTGGGTCTCTAATTTCATCACCAAATGTGACAGACCACAAGCAGTAGAGTTCAGCAGCACCTTTAGGCAATAAGCAGCCCAAGGTGGACCAGCGCTTGATGAACTGGTCACCGCGGACGGGTTGTCGACATAACCCGCTTCCGCTGCATTTGGAAGAGCAACACTAGCTCACGTTCTGTTGTCTTTTTAATGGGGTTCAGGAGGCACGGTGGATGTGGAGCTTTTTAAGCAGCTGAGTGGTGGGAAACCATCCAGAAAATGTGGCATCATGTCCAGTGGAAACCACCTCTTCTTCAGCGAGGACGGGCTGCGTATGTTGGTCACAAACGACCTGGACTTGTCAAACGCCAGGTACGGTTAGATGAACACAAAGCACTCCGTGGCTATATCCCTCATCCGTTGCCTGGAGACTGACGCGGCCATTGGTGCTGTCCTGCAGGTTTGTTCAGTTCTTCCTACGCCTCGGCTGCGGCAAGGCGGCGCCGGACCCGCGCTCCCAGCCCGTTTTTCTGCAGTACTCTCTGAATGGAGGGCTGGCATGGAATATGCTCCAGGAATTTCTCTTCAGCAACAGCAGCAACCAGGCCCGCCTGGTGGCCCTGGAGATCCCACTGCGTGCTCGCACCGCTTCCACTCGCCTGCGCTGGTGGCAGCCTTCTGAGAACGGACATTTTTACAGTCCCTGGGTGGTTGACCAGGTACTGTGACACAGGAGGGGAACCATTACCTTAATGCAATTATTCCCAACCACAGTGCCACGTGTGTCTCAAATATGTCTTTATTTACTCCAAATATTGTATCTTTAGGTTGATTTAGTTATTAAATATCGCAAACAATACTTTTGCCCTAGGTGGTGGTCGGTGGTAGTGCCAGTGGCTGGGGACCTCTGGAAGATGATTTCTCATCAATCGATGGACGTTCCTGGCTCCTACACCCAGGAGGAACCCGAATGCCAGTTTGTGGCTCGGACGGACCCGCTTTCGCTTTCATAGAGAAGTCCAACACTCGCTATGCGGTTACCACTGACATCAGTTTGGGTCCGGATGCCTTCATCCAGTTTGACTTCTCTGCCTCCTGCTCCGTGACCAACTCCTGTTACTGTAAGCGACTCACAGAAGACGTTATTGCAATAGACGTGAGAAATCGGGGATACGTGATTGTGTTCTTCTCGTCTTTTCGTAGCCATGGAGCTGGAGTACTCTCTGGACTTGGGTCTGACGTGGCAACCAGTTGTTCGGGACTGTTTACCCACAAGCCCCGACTGTTCCTCCTACACCCTGCAGAGGCTTCTCATTTCTGACACGTACAACAAGTGGGGCCGTGTGACTCTCCCCATCCCATCATATGCAAGGTCAGCACTGTCCATCTTTCATGGGTCTTTCTGAATCTGTAATATTGCAGTTTTCAGGTCTTGAAATTTGACACTTTGTTCAGCAGTCATTGAACGCATCATAGTTGTGTTTGTCTGTAAAAGCATGAACTTTGACACTCAATCCTCGAATCATTCATAAGCGGTGAGCACCTTTACCCCCATCCATCTTCTATGCCGCTTATCCCCACTAGGGTCGTGGGTGTGCTGGAGCCTATCCCAGCTGACTACACCCTGGACTGGTCGCCATCCACTTATGAACAAACACGCATTCACACTCGCATTTGGACAATTTAGAGTCGGCGGTTAACCTAACGTGCATGTTTTGGGAATGTTGGAGGAAACTCCACACAGAGATGCCCAACGGAGATTCGGAACCCGTATCTCCCGACTCTGTGGCCAACATGCTGCTCACCACCAGGTCACCAAACATTTTATACTTTAAATGCGTTTAATAAGTGTGTCAGGCTTAAGGCTGAAACTGTGTCACGAGGGAACATTGGCAATTGAAGAGAGAAGGGTAGGGTTGTGGAGGTGAATCTAATCTAACAGTTACAGGATCGGAGGAGATAATAATGAAAAACGAGGACTTCTGTTTGTAGGTCTCCTGCCACCAGGTTCCGCTGGTTCCAGCAGGCTCCCTTCGACAAGCAGCAGACCTGGGCTCTCGATAACCTCTATATTGGCGATGGCTGTCCGGATATGTGTTCTGGTCATGGACGGTGCCAACAGAGCTCCTGTGTGTGAGTAACCCTAACGGCACACACTCCTGTTTGGACTGGGACCGTCCTGCTCTAACCTAAACCTGAAGGAGTGCACAATAACAACCATGATCAAAGTTCTCTCTATCAGGTGTGACCCGGAGTGGGGTGGTGAGTATTGTGATGAGCCAGTTGCTCCCCTGCCCTCCCAGCTGAAGGATAGCTTTAGTCGGACTCCCTCCCTGAGCCACTGGCACACACTGACGGGTGGGAAACTCAGCACAGTGTGTGGTGCTGTGGCCTCTGGAGCGGCTCTGCACTTCAGTGGTGTAAGTACTTCCCCTTATGCCTTTATTTGCGTGCCGCTTATGAAACACTACGTGCCCTTATTTGCAGGGTTGCAGCCGCCAGTTGGTGACGGTGGACCTGAACCTGACCAACGCGGAGTTCATCCAGTTCTACTTCATGTATGGCTGCATGATCCCACCTAGCAACCGTAACCAGGGCGTGCTCCTGGAGTACAGCCTGAACGGAGGAATCCACTGGCATCTGCTGACTGAGATCTTCTATGATCTGTACACAAAACCCGGGTGAGCGGATGTTTCATCACCCATTCCTCTATGGTGGATGTTTGTGTCCGGCCATGTGGGTTTCAACCTGCAAAAACACTTTAGATGTCCTAAAATGGGCCGGACACAGCTTTGTGCTTGACCTGAACTCATCAAGTCCTTGAAGGGCCACTGACATGAGTTGTTAACTTCGCCTAAATATGTTATATATTGTAGTTCTGTTCTACGTTGTTCGTTTTTTGAAAGAGAAAAGTAAATGAGCAAAAATGACGTTCATTGTTCATGACGAACTAAGCGTCATTTCCAAAAGCCGCATAAGCGGAGTAAACAAAGGCCACGATGATGTAGTCATGTCTTGTTTACATATTGCACTTTAAACATTATTCCACCATAGAGACAAGGCTGCAAAGGCTGCAAAGCCTTTCAAAAAACAAACAATGCAGAACCTAATTACAAACAACCCACAAGATATTTAGGCGAGAGCTCTTTTGATGACCACATACGGTATGGCTCACGATTTCTTAACACCATAACATTAATTTATTTGAATTGAGTTTCTTCTGAAAATATATGCAACATATACTGCTTACTCTAAATACACAAAAAAGTACAATTTAACAAAAAACCTTGAGGAAACAGTAAAAGTGGAAAAATCAGCAGTAATTTTACAAAAGAAAGTCACAATATTGGGAGAAAAAAAATGTAATTTAAGTTGTAATTTTTCGAAAAAGAGGTTGCAGAAAATGCTATAATATTCGGAGAAGAACGTCAACGTCAGGAAAAAAGTAATAGTTAGAAGAATAGTTGAAAAACAGAATTTGAAAAAGAATTATTATAATTTTATGAGTAGAAAGTCAAAATATTAAGAGAAAAAAAGTCACAATTTTATGAGAATAAAAAGGGAAAATAATTTCAATTTAGTAGCTTATTTTTTATTTTTCAAAATGTTACATTATGAGGAACAAACAAAACATTTTTGGCATATTAGGTTGGGGGAAAAACTAATATGGGAATAAAGTTGAAATAAAGTCATAATAGTACAATTCAATGTATAATTTTCGTCTTATAATGTTTTGTATAAAGTGTATTTGCAGACATTTGTGAGTAAAACATGACAGGAATCACAGTGTTAAAAATAACATTCAAAATATCAAACCTCATCCAATTCAATTCAGTGACCAAGTATCTTCTAAACTTGTTGGTCTTCGCTGTTTTTAAAAAATGATATGGCTCCATTTGAAAAAAAGTGACTTTCAGAAGGTTCCCGGCCCCTGCTCCAAGTGACCCAGAAACATTTGAGAGGGGCGTCATGTGGCAGCGGTGACTTATGGCTTTCCCAAAACGGCGGCGTGTCAGGAAACCCACACGTACATTTTTCATAACGAGCAGAACATAAATAGGCCGGAATAAGTGTGCACATAAAAGTACGTGATCTTTGTGACTTGTGGCTCCTGAGGTCCTTGCAGTAATATTTAGTTGGGTTGACGCCGGGTCACAATAACATTTTTCATGCGTGTTCCAAATCAATTCTGCGCAACTTTTTTTTGCCTTTTTTTGACGCATTTGTCACAATGGCAAAACATGTGTCAATGATTTTGTAAGAGTTGTTTGTAAAAGGGGTGCATGACCTGCACTGGTGTGATTTACCATCCGTCCAGGTTTGTCAATGTATTGCTGCCCCCTGCTGCACGCCAGGAAGGGGTGCGAGTGCGCTGGTGGCAGCCTCAGCATGATGGGGTAGACCACAGTGACTGGGCTCTGGACAATGTCCTCGTTGCGGGTTCGGACACGCGTGCGCAGATTTCGGACACATTTGGCGGGGTGGCGCTGCCCAATCACGAGAGAGCTCCGGCTGATGAAACCTCAGGACGGATGAGTGACCTGAGTGAGCAGGAGGAAACGCCAATAGGTATCATGGACTAGACTCAGTCCAAGTGAAGCTTCCTAAATAAACATACGCTTGTTTTCTATGTTTCCCTTTTGTGTTGATAGCGAGCGACCACTGGTTGTTCTCAGAGGACTGTTCGGTGCAGCGTTTCTGCAGCTCCCCCGATGGAGTGATGGTCTGTGGCAATGCCGATGGCAGAGAGGTCTACGCTGTCACGCACGATATCGTCCCAGAAAAGGGTTGGGTCATGCAGTTCAAGGTGATTCGTGAGCCCGGTCTTGTGGCAAAGTCTTTTCAAAGCGCAACGCCAACACTTTTGGATGCGTGGGGTCCTTTAGATCGCGGTCGGCTGCGTTGTGCCGGATCGTCCTGCAGACAGGCAGGTCCATGTCCAGTACTCGGCGGACTTTGGTGTGACGTGGAAGTACCTGGTTCCTCAGTGTCTACCCGCTGATCCCCGCTGCGGTGGTCAGGTCTCCCAGCCGTCAGTGTTCTTCCCTGCGGAGGGCTGGAAGCGGGCCGTCTATCCCCTGCCTGACGGCCTGGCTGGCACGTAAGTCGCCCCGCCGTAAAACTTCGAGTACAGTTAATACTTAACGCTCCAGCATGCATGCGCTCCGTTATTGAGGCATCTATTTATTGTTACAGTGTCCATTATTGAAACTTTTGTCATATGAATCTTGAAAAGGCCAATTCAGGTTGTTTAGCTAAACTCGTTCCATCACCCAAAGGCTTCAGCGTCTTTTTGCTGTTTAGTTCCATGCGCTTCAGGTTTTACCAGCAGCACTCAGACGTCCAGTGGGGCGTGGAGAACTTTTACATTGGACCGCCATGTCAGAGCCATTGCGGGGGGCACGGGGACTGTTTGGATCAACGCTGCCTCTGTGACCCAGGATTCACCGGACAGAACTGCTATGCCAGTGCTGCTCTAAAGGTAGAGTGCTGGACCTCTGCACTTGTCCAACACAGTAGATGCCATATACATCCGTCCGTCCATCTGTCCATCCATCCATCCATCTGTCCGTCCATCCACCCATCCGTCCGTCCATCCATCCGTCCATCTATCCGTCCATCTGTCCGTCCATCTGTCCGTCCATCTATCCATCCGTCCGTCCATCTGTCCATCCGTCCATCCATCTGTCCGTCCATCCATCCAACCATCTGTCCGTCCACCCGTCCATCCACCCATCCGTCTGTCCATCTGTCCGTCCTTCTATCAGTCCGTCTGTCCATCCATCCATCCGTCCGTCCTTCTTTCCACCCATCTGTCCATCCATCCTTCTGTCCACCCATCTGTCCATCCATCCTTCTGTCCGTCGATCCGTCCACCCATCCATCCTTCTGTCCGTCCATTTTCTACACCGCTTGTCCTCATTAGGGTCTCGGATCAGCTGGAGCCTGTCCCAGCTGGAACAGTTCATCCTGACTAGGGCACCAGCCAACAGAGTGCCATTTGGATGCCATATATCACATACATATACAACTAGCATAGTTATGTGTGCAAACATTACCCTTGCATTCCAACATCATGCTAGGTGAGCCTGAAGAAAAACAAAACGTTTTTTTCCATGACGTCAGAAAACTCTGCATGGTTCTTCCCATACTGCAGTGGTTCCCAAACTTGTTTTGCAGCACCCCGTTTGGCCTTTTGGAGATAATATTATTTCCCCCCCACCTGTAAAATTTGGTAATAATGAAAAGGTATTCCAAACATTTTTTGTCAGTCTTTGATATTTGGTAGAACCATTTATTGTTGCGTTATATACACAAATGCAAATCTTGAAAATGTTCCGGATTCGACGAATCCATCCATTGAATCAATTCTTCTACATCCCATTTCCAACAGTTCCCGAAAATGTCATTCAAATTAAGTAAACTTTTCCAGTGATTTTGACACAATCCAGGACTCTGCCCTAAAAAATGGTCACACATTTACTCCACACAAGTATAAAATGTAGAGGTGGCCGCCACGAATGATCTACAGTATAACAGATGACCTTGGAGTGACCAGTTGGAGCACATAACTATGGAGGGTTCAAGGGCTGCCAAACATGGTGTGAAATTTCATCGCTTTTTTTTAAATCGTTTAATCTAATTTTAATATGTAATTGTACAGTTGCTATGTTGCTTTTTTTAATTTAAACAAGCAGTTGTCAGGTTTTGGGCTTCTTGTGCTTGAGTTGTCATAGGGGGAAAAAAGGGTCAGTCAAATCCAGAAGTGGCCACGTTTGTGCTCGTTTAGCATAAGCTGATAGGCTCCCATTGTACAGGATTTGGAAGGGCAAGGTGATGAGCGGAGAGTAGACTTGAAAATGGACGAGCACCTCAAGTGTACACCTGAAAAAAGGCCGCGATGACACCACCGACAAAGGTAGGGTGATAGTTTTATTTGCTTACCACGGAGTGAGCTCAGGTTTAGCCTACCACATCAACACAAAGCACCCAGTTGCCGGTGCAACCACAGTGAACGTTAGCAATTTAGCAAAGATCCTTTAAGAGAACACCCGGTGCATGAGCATATCTGTAACCAACAGGAGGTTCTTGCAAGAGGGTAGCGAGCCACAGGCTGGTAAACTGTCCAGGGACCCACCGTAGAACCCACAGTGCAGGACTACGGTGACCACCAAAATCTGTATGACAGCAAACAACATGAAGATTTCGGTGGTGGTTGCTATAACCGCAGCAGCTTCCTTGTCCGGTACTTGCATTGCTCAGAATAATATTTTATTATATTTTTTATATGTTCACATTATTTGACAAAAAACACAGCAATATTCCCTTCCTGGTGGTCAAGACTAAATGGTGCAGGCAGCACCTGGGACAAGTCTCACTTACAGACGAATGTAAGCGGATGGGACTGCATTTGTTCAAGTCTTTCAAAAACAATAAATGACACTTTCAAGCCAGTTTTTGCTTATACAGCAATCTCTTGATCTGCCACAATAAAGCCATAATAGAGACCTCAAGGTGAGGGCAATGTTTGGATGGGATTAAAAAGGAGATTAACTCGATTTCACGTGATTAATTCAGATCACAGATCATCTCTTCGAATCGTATCCAATGGTAAATAGCAGCTCGTAACCCAAATGTGAGCTCGCAGTTCAAAGCAAAAATCAGCGGCGAGACTGCACCCACCTAAAAAACCCTCGTTAGGTGGGACACTCGTGTGCCGAGGTACCCACATATGACAATAAAAACATACGTGCACTGTAATCCGTGACAACTCCATCACAGCGACAGGAGATACTTTGGGCTTTTTGTGAGAGCCGTGGGCTGAATGTCAAATAGATCAAACAGATAAATCCCAGTTGTAACTGGGTTGGGGTCCACTTTGTACCTATTTTCATACCAACGTGACCTGTAAAAGACATCGCAAGCACCCGTTTAAAAAGCTCATCCTTGTGCTTCTTCCTGCAGGCGTCTTTGAAGGAACGTTTTGACTGGGAAGGAGCAGCTGGCCCACAGTGGCAGGTTCTAGAGGGTGGCCGACCCTGTACGGACTGTGGCGTGTTGGTGGAAGGTACCGCCCTGTACTTTGGCGGGGCTGATGCCAGACAAGCGGTGACGGCCGATATGGACCTCCGTGGAGCCAAGTTAGTCTCGGAGTCTTGTAATCATCTCGAGCTACAGTAAAACCTGAAACGTGTTTTTCTGCAGGTTTGTGGAGTACTGGGCCCGGATAGGAAGCGAAAATAACATGTCCATGTGCCACCGCCCAACGTGTCGAAAAGAGGGAGTGCTCCTGGACTACTCCACGGATGGAGGTGCGTCACCTGCATTTGGGTTCCTCCTTTTTCATCTTCCACTTTGCGAATGCGTCCATGTGTTCCTATTAGGTGTGTCGTGGACCCTGCTGCACGAGATGGACTATCTCAAGTACGTCTCTGTGAGGAGAGATTACATCCTCCTGCCAGAGGGGGCGCTAACCAACGCCACGCGCTTACGCTGGTGGCAGCCCTTCACGATTTCGTCCGGCTTGGCCTCCCCCAGCCTAGAAAGAGCCCAGTGGGCTGTAGACAACATCTTAGTCGGGGGGTCAGACATCAACCCTTCCACGCTGCTTGACACCTTTGATGACGGTAAGTTTGTACAAGAAATGTTGAAATCCAATTGGGAAAAAACCTCCTTTGTGTTTTATTTGTTTGCCAGAAGGTGTTTCTCATGAGGAAAGCTGGAGTTTCTACCCGAATGCTGTGCGGACTGCCGGCTTCTGCGGAAACCCCTCATTCCACCTTTACTGGCCCAACAAGAACCAGGACAGGACACACAACGTCCTGGCCACTCGAGAACTCATCGTGCAGCCGGGATATATTTTACAGTTCAAGGTACCACGAAGCAAAAGAGCAATCATCTCAACTTCAGCAGCTCTTCTCTGCCTTTTACATGAGATTTCTATTCCTGCTGCTCTCTTGTCGTTGTAGATCGTTGTTGGTTGTGAGGCAGACACGTGCGAGGACCAGCACTCTGTCCTGCTGCAGTACAGGAAGGATGCCAGGTATCGACATATAGTGGATCCTCGCACGTTTGGACTCAGCACGCCGCAAATTTGCAGACTTGCAGAAAAAGTGTTGTTTTTCCCACAGGAAACATCTCATTCACCCAAAGTCGGTAATCAGGTTTTAGAGATGGGATTCACGGCTCTTTAAAGGGAGCCGGATCTCGGTGAGCCGTTCCTTTCCAAGAGCCGTTCAAAAAAACGGCTCTTTTGACTCATTTTCACGTGAAGTTTTACGAAGCCAGCCTGGCCTCAACTCGTTTATCTGGGAAGTAATCACTGAGTTTGAATTGTTGGGAAATATTTCTTAGAACCTTATTTGACATTCACTCATTTTTTATGCCGCTTATCCTCGTTAGGGTCACGCGTATGCTGGAGCCTATCCCAGCGGGCATGTGTGGATTAAATTTGAAAGTCTGATCTAGAATCATTGTAAATACTCCACACATCACTCTGCTCTGACAGTGACGTCACTATTTCGCATTCCCCTCTGTACAAATTATTTGTATGTGTGTAAACCGTGACTTACAATGAATTCCCGTGCAAAGCAGCTTTTAGTGCAAAGATTTCCAAACAAGAACATTGTTAATAATACAGAACAACAAAACAAAGTGTTCAGTGGACTGTCCTGGGGTGCATTCTGTTGCTCTGCAAAAAAGCTGAACCCTAAGGAGGACTCCTGGACATTTTTAGGGCTTAATTTCATATCTAATAAGCACATTTTTCATTCACTCGCCCTTTTCAGGTCTGACTCGTGGCAGTTGGTACAGTCGGAGTGCCTCCCCTCTTCAATCAACAACGTGGGTTGCTCTCCCTTCCAGTTCCATGAGTCCACCATTTTCAGTCCAGTCAACAGCTCAACGTGGACCAGGGTCACCGTGCAACTGCCCGACCACGTCTCCTCGGGGTAAGTACTGTTGTTTTAAATGCTAACCACGAGGGGCAGTGGTGATTAAAACATGACGCTGTTTGTCATTTTGAGAAAAGCTGTGTCACAAGAACAGGGCCGGCATCAGAGGGTGACCCATGGCATCACCACAAAGATGGCGTGTGGGCGAGGCTGGATTGAAATCGTGCATTAAGTGATTTACGCGCACTATGAACCTTGCAATCACACCTACTCCGGGGTACCCGGCATCACTCGCTCGTGACATGTGGCTGTTTTTTCCACCGCAGTTTAACAGTCCAAGTGATCAAAGTTAGTTACGATTGTCAGATGAAAGCACAATTGCTGCCGTTGACTTCTATCAAATTTAGGGCTGTCAAAAAATAGCGTGTTAAAGGGTGGTAACTCATTTATTTCATTAATTACGTACATTTGTTTTGCATCAGTAACGCCTGAGCATCATGTCAAGCCACTCCTCTCTGTCGTGGCGCCAGACGCAAGCATAGTGTAGCCTCCCCACACCGCCTGCTGCTTTTTAATAACTTTGTTCTGACCGGAACACGTCAACAGCAGTGCAATTCCAACACCACCTCCGACTGACAACCACATCTCTAGTCCTCCTCGGAAGGACATTTTGACACCTCATTGTCACTGACACTCCCAAAATCCCAATATTGTCTTTGTAATGTACGCATGTGTGGTCTAAGTAAACATAAAAGACTAAGAAAAACAATAAGTGGATATTCTTATCGCTCACTAACATAACTCTTACTCTGATGTACAGTTTCATTCATTTAGGTATGCCTAGAAGTATGTGCTATCTTTTAGCTGGACCTAATTTCAGTTCATTTGGAGCTGTTAATAAATATAAATATATATTTATATCAAATTCTGTCAGGTCTATTATGTTTTTGATCCTAAAACACAGTAAAAAGGGGTATATGTCACACATAGCAAATGGTGATTAATCGGGATGAATTTGTAAACGGTGATTAATTTGATCAAAATGTTTAATCATTTGACAGCGCTATCATAGCATCTACTTTGTTACTTCCCTCTCAGCATCATGGGAACTGAAGTTCTATAGTTATACAGCGACACCCCTAGTGGCCACCATACACTGGATCATGTTTGTCTTTTCATTCCCAGGGCGACACAGTTCCGCTGGATTCAAAAGGAGGGCACGGGCGAGCGACAGAGCTGGGGGGTGGACCATGTTTACATTGGAGAGGCCTGCCCGGGGCTCTGCAGTGGCAATGGCTACTGCACTAGTGGAGTGGTCTGCATCTGTGATGAAGGATACCATGGTGGGCCACAAACACAATTCACACAGCTTGTATTCTCAGGGCGTTCTATAGATAACAGCAACTGGACTGTTGAGCTTGTCACCTCTCATCCCAGCAGGTTTCATCAGTTGATGAAGACTGGGTGGGACACACACCAGTCGGACTAGATAGGACTGCTCTAGTCTACTTAAGCCTCAAAGGCTTGGTCGGACACACACCAGTCAGACTAGAAAGGACAGCTCTAGTCTGAGACCGTGGACCAAGATCCAATCTATTTAACCTCTGAAGTAGGAGGCAGGTCCAGACAGGAATGGTTGGCTCTTTAGTGATATCAAATGATAATTGTGGGGTCTCCGCCCACCAACGATAATGGTTTGGGTTGTATAGCCTTTGTTAGCATCACATTTAGATAAAATGATGGTCATGTACCCCGGCGATGATGGTGGTTTGGGTGGTATCACTTTCGTTAACATTCTATTCAAATATAATGATGGTCATGGACCCCGCCAACAATGGTCGTTTGGGTGGTATCACTTTTTTTAGCATGAAATTCAAATGTAATGATGGTCATGGACAGCGCCAGGGATGGTTGTTTCATTGGTATCAGCTTAATTTGCATCACATTCAGGTGTAGTGATAGTCATGGACCCTGCCAACGATGGTGGTTTGGTTGGTATCACATTTGTTAGCATTACATTCCTGATGTAATGATGGTCATGGACCTTGCCAGCGGTGGTTGTTTGGGTGGTATCACCTTCATTAGCATCACATTAGGATGTGATGATGGTCATTGACCCTTCCAACGATGGCCGTTTGGGTGGTATCGACTTCATCAGCATCCAATTCAAATGCAATGGTGGTCATGGACCCATCTGAAACCAAGGTGGCTGTGCATTGTTTATGACTTAGAGGCTAAATGTGTGATGAGCTAGCTTCTCTGACTGGTGTGTGTCTCACCTAGCTTTTGAGCATGAACTGATGAAGCCTGCTCAGATGAAAGATGGAATGCCTTCTGTGTCAACCTGCAGTTGGTTGCGATCGATTGAATGCCTTTAGAATACAAGGACCCGGATGCATGAGAATATTCATGGGCACGGATTTAGTAGTTTTGATATTTTTCAATTTTGGGTACAAACACTTAAGTTTTATGTCATGGAGAATTATGCAAATTAGACGATAATGCTATCGAGAGTCCGACCCTTACTCAACACCGTAGACACACTGCAGCCCCTTGGGAAACTGCATTTTTAGTAGAACCGAAAATGAAAATACAAGAATAAGCTCTGTGGCCTGATGACAAAACTTCATTTCCGTCATTCTGCATCTGCCCTCCGGTCAGGTGATGACTGCTCCCTCTCCAGTACCGACTTGCCCAGCTTCATCAAGGACAACTTTGAGACAGGAAGCGTCTCTCAGGAGAGCTGGCAGCTGATCCGGGGCGGAGGAGTGGGCAGCGGCTGTGGGCAGTTGTCACCACATGCCCACGGAGACTCGCTCTATTTCAATGGCTGTAAGATGAGGCAGGCTGTCACAAAGCCGCTGGACCTCACTCGAGCCAGGTACAGGTACAAGCAAAATGTCCATCTTTCCCAGGAGCCATCTCTGCCTTGGCAATGCAGACCTTGCTGTTGATTCCTCCCTTTAACCTTGTCGCTTGTGTCTCCTTGCAGTAAGATCATGTTTGTGCTGCAGATTGGCAGCGTGGCACAGACGGGTAGTTGTAACATAGCTCTGGATCAAGCCGACACGGTGGACCGAGCCGTGCTGCTGCAGTACAGCGTCACCAATGGGGTCAGCTGGCACGTCATCGCCCAGCATCAGCCCAAAGACTTCATAAAAGCTCAGAGGGTCTCCTATAATATTCCACTGTAAGTCACCTACGCGTCATGTATTATATCTTCTCAAGGGGCAATACTATGGAAAGTAAACTTGGAAATGCTTTAAAGTAGTCAGTGTACAGCTTGCACGTAGCCATTATTGCCAGAATGGCTGGCAGCAAGGTACTTGTTTTGCCTGTGGTCCAACATTGCGGTAGTAGTGTCATGGTTTGGGACTGCAGGGGTAGCAGCAGCAAGGAAGTAGTTATCCGTTTCATAAACATATTTAATAAGTCGGACCCGTTTCCAGTGAGGGTTGGACTCCGCCAAGGCTCCCCTTTGTCACCGATTCTCCTTATTACTTTCACGGACAGAATTTCTAGGCGCAGCCAGGGCGTTGAGGGGTTTCAGTCTGGTGGCCGCAGCCTCTGCTTTTTGCAGATGATGTGGTCCTGTTGGCTTCATCGAGCAGTGACCTTCAACTCTCACTGGATCGGTTCGCAGCTGAGTGTGAAGCGGCTGGAATGAGAATCAGCACCTCCAAGTCCGGGTCCACGGTTCTCACCCGGGAAAGGGTGGAGTGCCATTTCCGGGTTGCGGATGAGGTCCTGCCTCAAGTGGAGGAGTTTAAGTACCTCAGGGTCTTGTTCACGAGTGATGGAAGGATGGAACGCGAGATGGACAGGCGGATTGGTGCGGCGTCTGGAGGGATGCGGACTCTGCACCGGTCTGTCGTGGTGAAAAGAGAGCTGAGCCAAAAGGCAAAGCTCTCGATTCACCGCTGGATCTACGTTCCTACCCTCACCTATGCTCATGAGCTTTGGGTAGTGACCGAAAGAACAAGATGGCGGGTACAAGCGGTCGATATGGGTTTTCTCCGCAGGGTGGAAGGGCTCTCCCTTAGAGATAGGGACTCCAAAGTTGAATTTCCATAGTTTGTCCCTTGAGAGGATATAATAAAATGGTTGATACTTGATGTTCCCCGTTGGTTCTTCAACGTTACCATGCTTTCTCCAGAGAGGCGAGGGTTAAAGGCGTGATGCTGCGATGGTGGCAGCCACGCCATGACGGCGTGGGACACGACCAGTGGGCGTTGGACCATGTGGAAGTAGTTCTGTGAGTACCGTACACCCGGCCAGTGCCTGGCCTCCCGTCAGAGCCCAGATCTGCCCTTGTCTGATCCCGCATCACCCGTATAAACGAGACCCTCTCTCCACTGCAGTCCACACATACACAGGAATACAGTGCAGTGCACATCCACATAAACACACATGTGCAGTGAGCGCCATCACTTCTGCTGTCAGGCAAGCGGGAACATTACTGTGGCAACGCTTTCAAGGGTTCTCCTTGTGGACGGCTGGCAAATCATCATATTTTCAGTGCCTTGTGGAAAATCTGGCAAATGATGGAACTGAATGAATGAATGGTTCACCTCCCAATAATCTTTTATGATTCCATCCACAATTCTGCAGGACACTGAAGGTATCGTGGCTAATTATCAGCTAGCAAATGAATTGTGATGTTACCATGAAGCAGCTGGAATGCATTTCCTGCATGTTGCTGGGGGTTATGATGGGCGCTGGTTGCTCATTCAGACGTGAACCCGGTGCATTAAAGGCGTGGCGTGAACGTTCGCACACACACTTCAGCACCGCTTCCTCCGAACAGTACAGTCCAGCACAGCTGCTGCGCGCGGCACCCGTCTCACATTAGACACCGTAGCCCATCGACTGGTCGTCAGGAAGCCGTCGATGCTTCGTCGGGAAAATCAGAGGATTTGCAAACGGCTTAAGAGTTTGATAGCTGCTATGACGTCGAGCTGGAGGATCAGGATTCAGCAATCAAACCAAAGCAGGGCTGCAACTAACAAATATGGTTGCCTGTTTTGATGAATGCATTCATTGGGCCACGTTCTTTACTTGGATTCATTGGACAAGCCACATTGGACTCTTAATCGGGCTCATTATTTGTTAAACCTTTAACATGAAAACTAACAGAACCTGCAGTGCTATTGTGTCACGCCAAAATAGTCAAGCACGTCAACACGCACGACCATGCGGGCATACAAACAAATATCAATGCACAAAACCCTCGCCAAAAAAACACCCAGATATAATTCTGCCGCAAGTTATGCTGGGTCGCTTGCGGTACTCTTTCTCTCAACATGTTCCCATGTTGGTCGCATTTTTGATTGTTAAATATGTCGAGGAGGTGGCCAGAGAAGTAAACAATACTCTTGACAGCCAACGTTTATGTTGCAGCTGGACTACCCAGCATGCCTTGCGGGCACTTGGAAATAACAGTTTTAAGTTACGTGCTATGTTTAGTGCGGGGGTTGATTTATGGGACGCGTTAGTTTGCTGTGTTTTCCATCCGTTGCACCGTGAGCAAGGATGTTGTCCTGTTTGATGCCATATGTATAAAGACGAGCCCGCTGGTGGCCTGAGAGTAAAAAAGAAAAAGTACAAAGATAATAGGCCTGCTTTCCTGGATGACAAAGGATAATAATACAGGGAAATATGAAATTAGCAGAAATTTCCATTTGAATTACAGACCATATCGATCTAATACTAAAATAGGTGTCGATGAATCGGACTGGTGCTTGCAGCTCCAAACCCAAGCATGCCGGACTGCACTGCTTGGAGGAAACGTGCTTCAAGCTCCACACCCGAGCTGCCCCTGGTCTATGTGGCCGTGACCTCTCACCCCGCCTCCCGCGCACCCCCTGCATGTTTCTCAGCTCAGAAGTGTGACAAAGAACCTCACGGTGTTTTACTTCTCTCTTCGCCACTTCTCCCCCCGTTCCATTTTTGCACTTATTTTCTGCTCCCTCCTCGCTGCTTCATGCGTTTGCCGACCCCCCCCCCCGGCTCCCCACCTCATCCTCCACTTCCTCGCCTTTTCCTCTTTCAATCTGCTCTACCATGAATGGATCCTCGCTGCCTCTCTGACCCGTCATCACCCCATCCTCTTTTTTCTTCCTTCTCTCTCATCCTTCCACCTCCTCCCCGTCCTTTCCGGGACGGGGTGGCCCTCCCTAGGCCACCACGACTCCTACCCCCCCACACCTTTCTTGGAGACAGCACCCCCCTCCATCTGCCTGTCCCCTCTCGTGCTCTAACCTCTGCTCTCTTCTGTATTCTGCTCCCTCTGGCATGGCTGTAGCGTCAGGTAAGTTCACCGCCTCTACCTGAACGCCTCCACACCTTCCTCCTTCCCCTCTTTGCCAGCCCTCCTCCTTACACACACACTCGGTTTTACCTCGCCATCACCACAATCATCCCCACGCCCTCGAATCTTGAGTCCCACACAGTCCAGGCGGAGGCTCCGTAACTCGGAAAGACGCCAAACCAAACCAAATAAGGGATTCTAGAAGGAGCCTGAAGTGGACAAAGTAACGCAAATCCAGTATTGTGTTAGCGTGTACGCTACACCGCTATCTGTTTGGTTTTGTTTCTGCTGGATGGAACAGCCAACCAACGTCAATCAATGCCTGCGACTTCTTTGGGGTTCACCTCAGCATTGATGCATCAAACGTTTGGTTTCCTGCCCGGGACGCTCCGTTCTACTCCTTGCACGGGGGAGGGGGAAATCTCATTACCCGATTTTGGACTTCCGACAACACGGGTGCCCAAACATTTTCCTCCGAGGATGGTACGCAGAAAAATGGTTGATATCAGAATCAGAAATTGACATTTGGACAATATCAGATATCAACACAAAAGCCAGTATCAGACATCCTTATGCGTGTTTAATTCGTTTTCCAACCTTTACAGAGTAAGCAATGTCGGACGGCGCTATACCAGCTTTGGAAGCAAGAACCGCCTCTGCAGTTCTAGCATCTTATACAACACACATTACAAAACCTGACCATGACTCGGCAGTCTCTATGCCGAGAATGCCGGATACAAGACGCCTTTTGCCATGCAAATCCATATCATCACTATAGAAGAAGAAAGAACGCTTATGTCCGCCATCTTGCGCTTTCCAAAGTTTATCTTCTAGACTTACGACGAACGGGAATGAAGTCATTTTGGACGCTAAGACAACAAAATATCAGGACAATGTTGACTGGGGTGAGTCATGTCCGTCGAAACATTCCATATTATGTTGGCTTGTTGCCAAAGCTCACTTCTGGTCACGTGACGGCAACGGAGTGGCTTTGGGTCGGTGATGTCATCGTTTTGGTAAAACAGAAGTTTGGCTGTCAAAATTCAAACGACAAGACCTTTTCACATTTTCTCACTCTGGGAGCCGTTTTTTTAATTTTTTATATATATCGTTTCAGGGCAGCTGGAACGTCGTTTCCATGTGGACAAAAGGCTGAACCCATAAAATGTTTTTCCGTTTCCGCGTGGACGAAAGGCTGAACCCATAAAATACTTTCCCATTTCCGCATAAATGAAATGATAAAACCAAAAAATACTTTTCCATTATCAAGTGCACGAAAGGCTGCCACTGTAAAACACTTTGCCGTTTCCGCGTGGATGAAAGGCTGAATCCACGTGGGTGAAAGGCTAAAACCATGAAATACTTTTCCCGTTTTCGCGTGGACGAAAGGCTGAAAACGTAAAATACTTTTCCGTTTCTGCATGAATGAAAAGCTGAATCCACGTGGGTGAAAGGCTAAAACCATGAAATACTTTTACCGTTTCCGCGTGGACGAAAGGCTAAAACCATGAAATACTTTTCCGGTTTCCGCGTGGACGAAAGGCTGAAAACGTAAAATACTTTTCCGTTTCTGCATGAATGAAAAGCTGAATCCACGTGGGTGAAAGGCTAAAACCATGAAATACTTTTACCGTTTCCGCGTGGATGAAAGGCTGACACCGTAAAATACTTTTCCGTTTTCGCGTGGACGAAAGGCTAAAACCATGAAATACTTTTCCCGTTTCCGCGTGTAGCTCCCTTGACAAAAGAAATGGACCTCCCCCTTTTAAGGCTCTTTGTGGATGTTTGTCTGCGCTCATCCCTCCCATCCCCACCCCATAAACCCTCTAACGTCCCACCCAGTCCCAGCCGCCCTGTCTCCCCCGCTTTGCAGAGCGCCTCCCTGGCCGCCCTCCTGGCTCACTGGCGCCGCCCTGCAGGATCGGAAGAGGCAATGAACAGGCTAAGCAGCTTTTGACTCGTCTTAGAGTTTCCATGCCTTTGTCTGCTCACAACCATGCGCTCTCGTTGTCCCTGACCTCACTCCCACGGTGTGTGAGTGTTGTCGCGTCTGCCCACGTAGGCGTAGCAACCCGTGTAGCTGCACAACATTAGCACGTCCACGTGTGTAGAGTGGCGCCGGCATCGGACCATTAAGTGTTTGTTTCTCGTTACTGCTAACATCAACACCCCCCACCCCCTGTGTTTGTATTTTCTGCAGCACCCGTAAACAAAACTACATGATGAACTTTGCCAGACAAACGGGCTTGCGCCACTACTACAGCCGCAAGCGGCGGGCACTGCTGCAGCGTGCCTGAACCAGCGCCGATGGGATTCGCCCCTTCAACCTCCCAGCCATCCCTTCTATCGCCAAATCTCGTCCGTGCTTCAGCCAAATCCAACCCATGAAACTCAGCAGACAGGAGCGGCCATTTTTCTTTTCCTTTTATACCGAGGACGGTCGGGGCTTGTGGTTGTTTTTGTAAACGCTCCACGCGGTTCCGCTTCCCACCCGGCTCCGTCTCCTGCCGATCCCACACCCCCGCGCCCCCGTCCCCCGCTTTTCCAACCGCACTGTGAAATTGAGAGATAAAATATCACCCATGAACTGACCAGCCAATTTGGAGACTCGCCCCCGCCCCGATCCCACTGAGCCGCCAAGGGGAGGGCCGCTCCGAACCGCCGGCCCGGAAGCCAGAAGGCTGCAGGCCGTGAGGAGGAATAAGAGGAAAAAAGTCAAAAAATATAATACTGTGTTCTTGGTGTTCTTGTGCGTCCGTTGGTTCTTTTGTGCTGCATTGTGGTGTTTGTTTCTTTGTTTTATACAAATAAGTCCTATGGTATTCAAAGAGGAGGGGCGCTGGGTTCTGCTTCATTTCCCATAATTATCTTACCGGTGAGGGCAGCGCGGAAAAATTCTGTGGACGGGCAAAGAAAATGTTAAAAAAAACAAGCAAAAAAAACCCCGACAGACTTAAAAACGTCCTTTTGTTGATTTGAATGACATACTTTTATATATGTTGGCTCCCGAAAATGCAGATATTTATCACGTGACCTATTTAAGATGCACTGTGCGTGAACTGTATGTTATTTCTCGAGTGTTAAGTTATTCGGCAGTGGAGTCGGGTTCTCGCCCCGCATCATCGCCGCCCTTCTCTTGTGCTGTCCCCCTTCCTCCGGCCCGGCTCTGCTGATCAGCAGTACACGGAGGTGAGGTCCTGTAAGTGTTGTCATTTGAAGTCTGTGTAACATGGACCCTCGGCCCTCAGTGTCACTCCAGTATAGCAAACTCCTGTACGTATACTGTGTGTATATCCACGGCGGGGAGACCCAGCAGCCTTACAAAAGGGAAATAAAGAACTGCCCGCACCTCCGACTGGACGAATTGCTTCTACGCTTCTTTTTGCAGCACTCAAGTGTTCTCTGGTTGGCCCAAACTAACAACAAGATACTGAATACACACTTTTGTCACCCTTCAAGGTTTCAGATCATCAAAGAAAGGTACATTTTAGACAAGGACAACTGAACACAAGATGCTGTTTTTAAATGAAACCTTACTAGAATGCAAAGCCACATGGTCCTGTGTGGAAAAGGGATTTTAGCCTGAAGCCAATAAGCGTTTGGGTCACCCTGAGCAGCAACAACTGCATTCGAGCGTTTTTGAATACTTGCAAAGAGTCTCTTACAGCGCTGGGGAGAAATTTTGCAGAATTGTTGTCATTCAGTCACACTGGAGGCTTTTCCAGCATGAAGCGCCGTTTTAAGGTCACAGCATCTCAATAGGATTCAGGTCAGACTCCAAAGCGTTTTCTTCAGCCATTCAGAGGTGGGCTTGCTGGTGTGTTTTGGAGCATTGTCCTGCTGCAGAACCCGAGCTGGTTTCAGCTTGAGGTCACCAATAGATGGCCGGACATTCTCCTTAAGGATTTTTTGCTAGAAAGCAGAATTCATACTTCCATTTATCACAGCAAGTCCTCCAGGTCCTGAAGCAGCAAAACAGCTCCAGACCATCACACTACCACCACCATAATTTACTGTTGCTCTGATGTTCTTTTTCTGAAGTGCAGCGTTACTTTTACACCAGATCTAAAGGAACACACACACCTTCCAACAAGTTCAACTTTTGTCAGACCACAGAGTATTTTCCCAAAAGCCTTGGGGCTCATTCAAGTTTTTTTCTGGCAAAATTGAGACAAGTCTTAATGTTGTTTTTGTTCAGCACTGGTTTTGGAACTCTGCCATGCAGGCTGTTTTATGGTCATGAGTCGCCTTAACTGAGGCAATTGCGGCCTGTAGTTCTTTAGATGTTTTTAGGGAGTCTTTTGTGACCTCCTAGATGAGCCATCCCTGCACTCTTGGGGTCATTTTGGTTAGCAGGTCACTCTAGGAAGGTTCACCACTGATCCAATGTTTTCACCATGGTTTGCTGGAGTCCCAAAGCTTTAGAAACGGCTTTAAAACCTTTTCTACACAGACAGATCTCAAGTCTTCTCTGTTGTTTTAACACGAGGGACCAAGCAGTTTTCCACACAGGGCCTTGTAGGTTTGGACTTTTGTCCCTTAAAAATAAAATAATTGTTAAAAACTGTTCAGTTGTGTTGTCATTGGCTAATATTTGCATTTTAATATTTGGCTTGAAAACATGTAGCATACAAAGGTTCCCTGCAGTTTGTCATCGTGAGTAATAAAGCTGCTGACATAAGGCTCACACTGTAGCAGATTTTATTCAAAGACGACACGGGAGCTCGGCCACATCATCACAAACACACCGTCAACCCCACAGAGGTCATCACAACCAAGCTGGAAAACAGCAAAATAAAAAAAACGTTCATAAATGTGCTGCATGGCAAAAAGGCCTGACATGTGCTCAATCGCTGGCCCGTCTGGGGGGGTCACAGAACAGGCGTGGGCTGCTGCGTGAGCAGAAGTCCGAAGCGTTTCTTCAGCGTCACCCTGTGTCGAGAGAACTTGTCGTCCGGGGAGAAGCGTGCCGGGTGGGCTGAGCTGGTGGGCTGACCGTCAAGGGCCACTTTCTGCAGAGAGAGCAGGAGCAGAATGAGTTTTCCACAACAACAGTAAACAAACATTAGATTGGAATGAAATTAATGCTGATTAGGAGGGTGTTTCCTGTAAGTGTTTAGTGAACCCATTACTTTATAGCGCTTTTGTGATGCTAATGACTGACAAGCTACGGGCCGTAAGTGGCCCCTGGCCCGCAACTTGGACACCACAGACATTTGGGGCGTTCTTGTTGCGATTACACGTTGGAGCTGAACTGGAGTCATGCGGCCTGCTGTTTACCAAAGGCTGGCGACTAGCTAAACCCTCCCCATCGAGCTAGCTGCTAGCTTAGCTAAACGGGACGTTACCTTCAGCGTGTACACGCGATCTCCGTTTTCGTCCAGGTGATACTGCAGGAACATGTTGACCGTTTCTGGTTCCCGAACCGCGTCAAAAAAACGTCAAACGACGTCAGATTGGTTGGTGTTTTCCGGGGGAAAATCTCGCCTGAGATTTGATGACTCCCTTTTCTCCTCGCTCTTTGCCACGTGTGGCGATGTGACGCAAATAAACCGGAAATCCTGTTTGGGTTGGCGCTAGGCATTCTGGGAAATAGAGTCTTTGGTTAAAGCACCGCCAAAACCGTGTTAATGTACACACAGATTTCTAAAATCCGACGAGAACTTCATTTGAATCTATTAACCCCCCTGGATTGCGAACAGCAAATGCGTGAAGCTGATAGAATGCTACAATTTCACTAGAAAGGAGCCAACCACACAGGAGTTGCAATAAGACAATGAACTGAGGAGGGCAGCAGTACGCCATTGTTGCGTCCAGCTCGCCTTTACCCGCGAAGAAGAGAATGTTTACAAAGGTACGTATTCCCGCTCCAGTTTTACGACGGAGTATTAGGGCCACATTAAAAAATAATCTAAGATTTCGAAGATTCAAAGTCCTAATTTCACGAGACTAAAAGTTGTACCATTACCTTTGACCCAGGCCAAGTCCCTTGTGTTTATAGCTGCCTCAGCCTTTGCCTGTCACAACGGAGCATTAAAATCATCTGAAATTTCGAGGTGAAAGTTGTAAATTTATTACAATAACGTATTACATTTACGAGAAAAAGCTTGTAACAACACGAGAGCAAAGCTGTAACTTAATGAGCGGAAAAAAGCAACCTGATTTTACAGGCATTGCCTGAGACAGCTATGAAAGGTGAGGCTTGTGTGGGGACAGTAGGGTGAGATGATGCTAACCTAATGTATCTAAAATGAGGGCTCTTTCCTCGCAAAATATTCTGTAACGTTCTAAGTTTTAACTCAGAAAAGGTTTTCCTTGGTTGTACCCGAAACCCAGAACTCCCCCCTCCTTCCTCGGCGCAAATGTTTGTAGTCTTTTTCCTTTAACAAATTAAAGCAGGATGTTGTGCGACTTACAAAGGTGACAATATTTTATTAAAAGTTGTCATTAAGAAAATGCAGACATTAAATGCGTAAAACCAGTCATAAACAAATATCTATCTAAATGCCTTCATCTTTCCGCTCACCAGCGTCCAACCATCGACGCAACAGTCCCAAATGTGAGTGCGACGGAGGACGTGGCGGGGGCGAGGCCCACGCCGGTGTTGCAATATGGCCGCTTGCAGCAAGCGTAGCTCATCGTGTAGACCACTCCGTTGTAGGAGAGCTCGCCATTCTCGCTGCAAACCTTTTTCGGCAGGCATCCCTTGGCCGAGAGAGCGCTGTAGTTGCCATAGCGACCGTCTGCTCTGAAGCACACCTCATCCGGGGGGCACTCGGTCACAACGGGCCCGTATTCGTGCTCGTTCTCCAGGATGGGCCTGAAAAAGCAGCGCAGGTTGCCACAAAGCAGCGAGGGCAGGAGGTGGAGGAGGACAAAGGCGGCACGCAGGAGCTGCGACGTGGTCGGCCTGCGTCAAGGGCGAGAGTCAAGGTTCTTTCCTCCAGCACCGCATTTTGCAATTCCGGTGAAAATCAGAGAGCAAGAGTTACAGCTGGTTTGAAAAAGACACGTAAGCCAGGCGTAGGCAACCTGTGGCTCTTTTGATGACCACACCTGCCTCACCAAAACATTCATTTTAGTTGCGTTTTTTCTTCAACTATATCTAACATGTTGCTTATTCTAAATGCACATTGAAAATACAATTTAACAAAAAAAAACTTTAAAAAAATCTGCAGTCAATTTTACAAACTAAAGTCACAATATTAGGAGACAAAAAATGTAGTTTAACAAAAATAGTAATGTTTTGAAAATAGGTTGCAGAAAAGGCTCTAGTATTAGAACATCAGAAATAGTCATAATTACAAGAAAAGTTGAAAAACAGCAGAATTTGATAAAGAATTGCTGTAATCTTATGAGTAGAAAGTCAAAATATTAAGAGAATAAAGTCAATTTGATAAAAAGTAAAAATAATTTCCATTTTAGTAGCGTAACATTATTTTTCAATATGTTATATTATGAGAAACAACATTTTTGGCATATTAGGTTGGGGAAAAAATATGGGAATTAAGTTAAAATATTGTAGGAATAGAGTCCTAATAATACAATTAAATATAGATTGTTTTATAATGTGTGTAAGGTGTTTTTGCTGACATTTCAAAATAAAACATGACAGGAATCACAACATTAAAAATAACTTTCCAAATATCAAAACCTTTTCATCCAATCCAGAGACTTATTAAATTCTAAAATTGATGGTCTTGTTTAAAAATGCACACTTAGTTGTAATCACTGTTAAAAAAGTGCTATGGAAATACGTGACTTTCACGGCTCTCTTAGGCCAAAAGGTTCCCGACCCGTCTAGGCCAGGTAAAAAGGACCTACTTCCTTGGTTCCCCCAACGTGGGGTGCGCCAGTTGTAGTAAGAATCATTCATACTGGTGTTCCACTGAAGGTTTGTAATGAAAACCTGTCACCGCAAGTGCAGGGGATCCCCGAAAAACGAGGCTATCAGTGGTCAGTTAAAAACTTGATCAAAATATGACCATGCAAAGTACACATGTGGGCCCGGAAGCCCTCTAAAACTAACCCATCAACCATGTTCAATATTTCTAAAAGATGCGTGGGATGATTTCTTAGTAGGGTTCTTGCAAAACATCAAAATGTGACCATGCAAAATGCACATTTTGACCCAGAATCACGAACAACTCAATTAACCAATCAACCATGATCAATATATGTAGGATCATTGTTATCTTACCGGTGCTCGTGCACAACGTGACCATGAAAAAGAGGAAATATTGCCCCGAAATGAATTATGTTCAGTACTTTAAGGTGTATGTTTTTGAAGTGCACACGGCTCCAGGTACGGCGCTGTGGAACGTTTGGGAACCACTTGACGGAGTCCTAGTATTTACGAGTAAAACTTTTAGCCGCGGCGTGATGTCAGCGAAAAGTCAGAACTTACATGCCCCAGGTTTTAGATCCGGACCCTTCAGTTGAGAAAGCGGCGCTTTGCGGAGCGCGTCTGCATCGGGTCTGAGCGCACAGCTGGCGCCCGGTCTTGTGTAGGCCGCTCCTTCCCACTCACACACCTGAGCCCAATATCCGCACACATCAATTTGGTAGCGTTTATTTGGCGTTTTCCAGGTGGGCTGGCAAACCCACCTTTTCTCTCTCACATCCTTGCTAAAACAAACACACGTGATGGCACACAGGTGACTGACTGTGGCCTACAGGCCCCCCCTTTGTCATCCCAACACCCCTATAACGCACGGGGGGGTGCGGAAGTCCTCGGCTCATTTGAACACGACCCCCAAAGCTGCTCCCTGAGAGCCCGCGTGATGTTGGAGTACTCGGCCTGTTCCGCCATCATCCCCAGCAGCGTCTTCAGGATGGCCTCGGACCCGGCCGCCATGTTGCACTCGTCCCTGCAGCAGCAGCGGTGTCGCACTCGGAACTCCACCCCCATGTAGGAGACCACCTGACGGGTGCGGCAGAGCTCGGCGTCCACGCAGCCCTGGGCGGACAGCGCGTGGTAGGCGCCGTAGTAACCCCTGGAAGCGGCGCAGCGCTGGCCGGGTATGCACTGGGTGGTCACGTTGGGACAGGACTCCTCCGTGGGCTGCAGGGGGCAGAAGTAACACCGCAGGCTGTCCAGGCTCCAGGCTGGGGAGAGCAGCAGCGCCGCCACCATGATGGAGGTCAGCCGGCCCAGTGTGAGGCTGCAGAAGTCACGTGGCGTTGAACACCTTGTTAACGCGGCATGCATGTCTGTGTGGGGTTTTTTTTTTACCTGCGCTTTCCTCCTGCTGCTGCCATCTTGGTGTGAGGAACCTCCTGCAGGTGTGATGTGCTGTGGCGCCCAACAAGTTACACCGCGGCTGATTGGCAAGCAGCATCAGCTGTGCTTTCAGGTCGTTTATACGCCATGACACGCCTGCGCTGCACAATGTGCATG
The DNA here is from genome assembly GCA_024372805.1 of Oostethus manadensis. NCBI lineage: Eukaryota > Metazoa > Chordata > Actinopteri > Syngnathiformes > Syngnathidae > Oostethus > Oostethus manadensis. The sequence goes on from QODF01000153.1 coordinate 622,529, forward strand.
TGTGGTTTGGGTTCTATTCCAGGCCTTGAATTTCAGCGCCTCACTTCACTCCGTTATATTTCACAAATATATGGATTAGAAATCGTGCTCGTTTGTTGTTAGTCTTAGCAAGTTTTGTGTTTTTTGTGCCTGAGTTAGCAATGAATTAGTTGGCTAACTAAAGTAAAATATAAAGTTACACTACACTGGTCAGTAACGGTACTGTCCTGTGGGGTGAGACACACAAGCACCAGACCCGATTGCCGGAACAGCACCTGGGATCATCAACATCTTTTCTAAGACGAGCCTTAATGTGGTTTCCGTCTTGGAACTCATGAACACAGACCTCAACTGAGGCAAGCGAGGCCTGCAGTTCTTTGGATGTTTTTGCGGGGTCTTTTGTGACCTCTTGGATGAGTTGTCGTCGTTGTGCTCATTGAAGGTTGGCTGGCCACTCCTGGGAAGGTTACACCATTTGTGGATGATGGCTCTCACTGATGTTTGCTGGAGTCCCAAAGCTTTAGAAATGGCTTTATAACTGTTTCCATACAGACGATAGACTTCAATTACTTTCAATCTGTACAGGGCCGCGTAGGGTTGATATTTTTTTCTTTCTCAATAATTCACCTATACACGCACGCACGCACGCACACACAGGGTGGGCCAAAAGTGGTAAACGTACAACACATACTGTGTATATTGGTTGTGTACGTGTGTAGTGTTGATGGAAACGGGGGGCAAAAGTGGAGTTACATTAATTAGACATTTATTTACATACATTATAGTTACATGTGAGACATTTTACATTGAATAATTCATCTCTCCAGTGCTCAAATGTGTAATAAATGTAAAAAGTGTTAACTCTAACCCTACTTTTGGACCACCCTGTACACACCAACACCACACACAAACGATATATACAGTATGTATTTTATGTTTACTGAGTTTTTAAAAAAGTGTTTAGATATTTTGTATGCATTTCCTTATTACATATTTTAAATTGCAGTACCAGTGAAAAGCTGCCTAAATTGAGGTGTGTCCAAACCTTTTGTATACCCCAGTAGTTTTTTTTATTTTTAATTCCAACATTGCCATTTAAGCTTCCTGTACAGACACGGCTGAAATGTGTAGTTTAGTCCTGGTTTCCCCCCCCACACACATTTCCCGACAGAGGTTTCCTCCTATTTTGACGTACACCGACATTTTTTCCCTTTTTGCAAACCTCGTCCCAATATTTTTGTCCACTGCACATACTTGACAGTACACTCTGTTTTTTTCGACTGCAGGCCTACTTTAGGAGGCTCTTCCGTCCTTGCACAAGAGTTCCTGTAAGGGGAGAATGGCTTGGATGAGCAGATATCATCATACACTGACTGGACCACAACATCAGGTACACCCGCACAACCTCATGAGATCATTGAGAGCTATTTTGTTCAACGAGGATAAAAAAAACCCCAAAGGCTTAAGGCCGTGCAATTGGCCAATTAGTTGAAAGGGGCGTTTTAAATAAAATAGCAGTGTCTGCTGTTGACTTTACAAACTCAGAACATTTTGGATTCACAGGATTTGGCAATCCATGAATGAGTAAACTAATATGTCGTTTTTTATAAGTGCTTCACGTCTGGGTGGCATGGACTCTACCAACTTGTGGCACCTTTCAGCTGTCATTCCGCTCCAACATTCTTTAACAACATTCCACAATTCATCAACATTTCTTGCTTTTGCTTCATCAACAGCATTTTTGATGTCAGCCCACAAGTTCTCCATTGGATTATGGTCCAGGGATTGGTTTTGCCATTTCAAAGCATTCATTTTGTTGGTTTGGAACCAAGACTTTGCGGGTTTACTAGTGTGTTTGGGGTGATTGTCTTGGTGAAACAGCCACTTCAAGGGCATGTCCTCTTCAGCATAAGGCAACATGACCTCTTCAAGTATTTTGACATATGCAAACTCATCCATGATCCCTGCTATGGGATAAATAGTAGGAGAAACACTTCACTGTGTACTGCGGCTTGAATTCAGAGTTTGGGGGTCGTCTCACAAACTGTCTGCGGCTCTTGGACCCAAAAAGAACAATTTTACTCTCATCAATCCACAAAAGGTTCCTCCATTTCTCTTTAGGCCAGTTGATGGTTGTAACCTCTTCTGCACATGCCTTTTTTTAACAGAGGGACTTTGCTGGGGAATTTTGTTAATAGATTAGCCTCACACAGACGTCTTCCGACTGTTGCAGTACTTACAGGTAACTCGAGACTGTCTTTGATCATTCTGGAGCTGATTATTGGTTGAGCCTTTGCCATTCTGGTTATTCTTTCATGCATTTTGATTGATGTCTTCTGTTTTCTGAATGCTTAATAACATGAATGCATGTTTGTTTTCTGAGAATCTACCGCACCTACCTTGTTTGCCAGGTAGCAATAAAAGTATACTAACAGTACTTAATCGGGTAAGGCACATTGGACTCATATTATTTTGAACACCACTGTTAGGTCCATGAATCAAACGTATATAATTAGTAGCGCAAAGTTTTTGCGTACGGCCAGCTCCTCCTCACTGTCCAGTGGACGGTGGTCCGAGTCACGGTCTTCCTCTGCTGGGTCGTAGCTGTACACCGGAATCAGTCTGTGGCGCAGCTCCTCTAACCTAACACACAGAATGCACGTCGTAACTGAATCATCTTCAAGTATTCAGAGTACAGGCGGAGGGAGGAAAAACCCATCTTACCTGATTCTCCTCTTGACGTAAAGAACCTGCGGATGATGCAGTCCCGCGGTTAGCTTTGAAAGGAGAAGACAACGGATATAGAGACTTACCAAGGCCGTCGCGCATCCGACCAGTGTGAGAACGACAAAAGGGATGAGAGCGGAGAAGGCGACAAACTCGCTGTCGGGATTTGGCGGCAAAATGTGAGGAGCAGTTCGGTTAGGATGCATGTCCATGTGGTGCATTCAGTGGGCTGCCACCGCCGCCATGACACTTTCAAATGGCGTTTCCTGTTGCGAAAGAAGACCTTAGAAAGTGAAAGTAGCAACAGGACACGTTGTCCTTCTCTTTTGTTTTTGCTTGTACCTGCTTCAACCTGTTCTAGAGCATTCCTGATGGAGGCGTGGACAGCGGCTTGGCTTTCTCATGACAAACAAGTCATTACACTTGAATACAGTTCGAGACTCGCGGGCCACATTGGCTTAAAACATTTGGCACAGGGGCCGTCTGTACGTGGGTGGCATCAAACAGAACCACATACTTGCTCACGGTGCAACCGAATGACAACACGACACGTCCACGGCAGGTTAGCGCATCACATAAACCACAAAGCATTAAACACGCAACTTAAAACTTTCTTTTGTTGTCCGAATCTATTTCAGTGTGTAATCCAATCGTTTGTGGTCTTGGTACGTCTTCCTGTCCTTGATGTTTTATGATCTTTGATGTTCATCCAGATCCTTGGACAAAAAAAGCACTCCAGCCTCCTCTGTTTGTCCTCTGTCACCGTTTAGCTTGGTGTAGATTTTGTAGTCCGAGTACATTCAACCTTTCCCCGCTTCCTCAAGTCGCGTGCTTTCTCGGTGATGTCAGGAGTGGATTTTGTCCGACAGAAAATTTCCTAGTTCTTTGTTCTCAACTGTCCTGACATTCCCTGATTGATGCAGTCTGATCGATCTCATCAATTATATTTATCATTGTTTCCCCGTTTCCTTGTTTGTCTTCCTTACGAGCGGCGAGCTAGGCTGCATTATCATCCTGTAATACCTTGATATCAAGTTCTTGGTCTCAGAAGTTCCCGTTGTCTTGCATGACACCTTGAATCTAAAGCTGAAATTGAACCAGAATGAATCATTTGAAATTTTATTGAAACAATTTTGGTCATAGTATTATTGGCAATGTGACACAATGTGATATAATTAATGTACAGTATATTATGTAAGTTGAGAAAAATGTCATCTCAATTATGGTTTTACAAATTGTATTTTTTTATCGAAACACATAACATGGAAACAGAAAAAGGCAAATTACATATCCTGACAAAATAAGGCAATCCACGTAGATGCAGGACCGGATAAAGATATTTTTTCCACCTAGGGCCGCATATTCTCATATTTTAACGTAATTATTTTTTCCGCTACCTAATTTTTCAAAAAATACTTTATTCAATTTTTGTGTCTTTTTAGTGCTACATGTATTTTTTTTAAACAATATTTCCACGTTATGCTCTGTAAGCTGTGTTACTTTTCCTCAAATTACTTTATTTTTGTACATTTACGACTTCCTTTCTAGTTTACTACTTTATTCTCTTAATATTCTGACTTTGTTCTTGTCAAAATATTGCCGATTTAAAAATGTTTACTTTTTTTTTTTTAGAATTTTTCCTGGGCAAATAAAAACCAGTTGCCTCAAATGGTCCTTGCACCGCACTTTGTACACCCCTGGCATAAACCAGTAACTGTAGGACAGGACTCTAAATTATCTATAGGTTGGAATGTGAGTATTTATTCCCCGCAATTGGCTGGCGACCAGTCCGGGGTGTACCCACCTCATACCCATGACAGAAATAAAGACAGGTAAAAATGCCAAATGAACAAAATAATGTACAAATACTTCAGACAGGTCTTGAGCAAACGTGCAAGTAGTAGTCAATGGGGAGTGTATAATGATGTTCTTCCTCCAGCAGAGAGCGTGTTGTCATTGGACCAGCAGGGCAAGTGGGCGGAGCCAAGAATCAAGCAAACACAAGTCAACAGGTCTTCAGGTGCAATTGGCTGAGCAATGCATGATGTGCTTCACTTCAAGAAGAACGTGACACCAACCACAGCCTTAATGGTAGGTTACCAACACCAATGTTTCACTTTTGTACCGTTTTTTTCATATTTTTCAATATTGTTGTGTAATATTTTGCTAGCAATACTGTAGTTTGAGGTTAAAGTTGTCACCTTTCTCGGTTTTACGATGGCTGTGGTGTTCTGATATGACTAACAAAGAAATTGTCAGACATTTTGGCGCCCTGAGACGTTTCCTGTTGAGATTTGAAATGCTGTTAATGATTAAAGAAGACGGTCCCGCTTCAGTCATACTTGCTGCCTCACACTGACGGGATACTTTGGTGTCCTACTTGCCCTGCAGTGTTCCCTACGTGAAGAGACAACCAGCAGCGTCACTCCAGACGTATTTTGACTAGAATGCAATGGACCCCCCAGCCCCGCCACTCAGACCATTGCCTCCACCACCACGTGGAGCCCTCCAAAGGCAAAATGCTGACGTCACCCCTTCCCCACACTCCCCGACTGAGAATAACTATGCATCACATGTTTACGAGTATATTGATATACGACAATATGAGACCCACCTCCCTCATTCCCACTCCCAGCCTGACGCTCCAAAGAAGACTCAAGGAAGTCCAAAAGATGCTGTTGACGAAGAAACAAATAAGCGTCCGCGCGCTCATCGTCCGCCTCCGCCAATCCCGAGTTCAAGTTTCACGAGCAGGCGGGTTCCCCCTCCCATAGCCCCCAGGAAGAATCCCCCGCTCGGCCAAAACAAAATGAGGTTCTCCTGTGACCTGAGTGGTCCTGTCCACAAACTGACCCGCTCCAACACAGACACCGATGACATGGTGAGCACACTAAAGAGCTGAGTTCAGAGAAATTGGTGTTGGATCGTCAGAATACGTGCCAAATGCTGCTCTTCCACACCAGGGTCGATGGACCATCAAACTGGTAGACACTCCACAGGGCAGCACCAGAACCATGGCTGGGTTTTGTCAGGCAACGTCCAAGTAAGTACCAATGCCAACAAAAAGCAAGTCCATTTTGGGGATGTAGCATTTCTTATTTATAAACGGACTATTTCATAGAAAACCTGTTTTACGACCCTTTAAATGTGTTTTTAACATCATTAGAGCCCTCTAGGCATGAAATAACACGTTTCACGTTTAAGACATGAATACGACCCGTGATCATATGGGTTCTGGTTCAGATCTTGGCATGGACTAAGGTCAGCTGCAATAGTAGCTCCTGTAGGGGATCTAAACAATTCCAATTTTCAGATTCTTGTGCTCAAGTCTGGTGCTTGTGATGCGTGATGTGGGGTCTTTTTTTACCTCTTGGATGGGCGGTTGCTGGGCTATTGGGGTCATTTTGGTTGACTGGCCAATCCCAGGAAGGTTCACCATTGTTCCATGTTTTGGCCATTTGGAGATAATGACTCTCACCGTGGTTTGCTGGAGTCCCAACACTTTAGAAATGTCTAACATTTTAGATCTTGAGTAATCTCAGTTGTGTTTTGACAAAATTACAAAAAAATGCCAAAAATAAGAAATCAGGAAGGTGGAAAACAGTTTTTCACACCACTGTGCACAAACACTCAAATCAAAATTTTAAGGCCATTTGAAAAACTCCACATATTTCCATTTTGCACTGTTGAAACCTGAATAGTTTCTAAGTACAGCTTCAAAATGCAAAGTAAGCTTTTGTCATTGTTACTGGCATGACAAGGAGATCCCACTTGAGATGCTTTCCGCTCGGCACAGTGAGGGAGCCGCCATCGTCGTCCTTCACGTTGTGCAGGGGCGTCAAACGGCAGATGGCTATGCTGAGAGGTTGCAGGGGTGGACCCCTCATGACTGAAGGTCCTCGCCTGTGTGGCTTTTTTAACGGGACAACGCTGCACTTCGGAATGCCAACCTGACAAAGGACTTCTTCCAAAGGAATCTAAATCCAATTAAGAAGGTTTGGGGAAGGATGGCGAGGGAAGTTTACAGAAAAGGACATCAGTTCCAGACAGTGGATGCCCTCCGTGAAGCCATCCATCAACATTCCCACTAGCCTCCTGGAAACAATGGTATCAAGCATGCCCAAACCCGTTTTTCAGGTGATTCCTAGAAATGTGTATTTTTGGAGCTGTGCTCTCGTTTAATTGTTGTGCTTACTCAGATGTCTTCCTTTTGCATTCTGAAGCTCTGCTTGGAACCTCCTTAAGATCCAACAGTGCAACATTTGGTAAAACTGGTCTTAAGGTTGTGATCAGGAGTGTTTGTATAAAAACACTAAATGTACATATCGTATGTTTATGGTAGCAGGTCGATCTTTGGGTCGTTTTAAAAGGAGCTCGCAGGCTGAAAAGGTGTGGGCACCCCCCTGTGTTTGTGGGCACCCCTTGTGTTCAAGGTCAAAATGACAATTTTGCAGGTTGTCCGAGGACGATCGGGGGTTTTACTTGTCGCCTGTGTGAGCTTTGAATCGTTTTTATTCCCACCGGCAGTCTGATGTCACGTCACAAAAACACACAAAGCCTCCCCGACTTCGGCATGACTATGGCGAGAGTTTTTGACATCCACCCTACGCTGCTGCTGCAAGTCGTGCTGACGATCAACGTGGCAATCGAGTATAAAAGTAATCAGATTGCCATCCCCACTCCAGGTAACCACCATTCCTCCAGCCACCCAGCTATTTATTTACCAGTCTACCCAGTATAAAACATCCGTTTTTGTTTTCCTAGTGAACAGGTTGGTGAAAAGCTTCATTGATAATGTTGTTCAGCTGCTGGACCTCACTTCCAAAACAAACGGCCACTATGTCCTCAAGATGTGCAACTCCGAGGAGTATCTCCACAAGTGAGTTCCTCGTCCCGTGAGGTACGCTGACCTCCGTCGGCTACATTTGCACGTAAACTCCTCACGTCTCTTGTAGTGAAAAGCTGCTGGGCGTGCACCAGATCGTCCAAACCCACTGCAAGTTCAACCTGGACCTTCCCCTTCGACTGCTCCACACCAGCAGCCTGAAGCGCAGCCTGGCGGGGGATGTGAGTCACTAACGTTAATCATTGACAAGAACGAAAGGCCGTTTTCCGTGGAAGCCCGGCTAGAAGTCATCCGGGCTAAAATAAGCCCCGCCCGCAGCCTTGACTTTGTTCTGTATACAAATCACATACTGGCTTCTGACGTTTAGGGAACAGACGGTTAGAAATGTAATAATAATCCATCCCAGTACTTTGACTGCTTTGCAAGTATAAAAAGATTTTTAAAAACATTAGAACTGAATACAACTGAGCCGGAAATGAAAAAGAAATGAAACGACTCACTTTGTTTACATGAATTGTAAGAAAAGTACAATTAAAAATTATGACTGGACAACGTTATTTAACAGAGTCATGAAAAAAAAATAACAGTACTATTTGGAGATTAAAAGTTGTAATTTTACGAGGGGGAAAAAAATCGTAAAGTTGCTTTTGACCCAGGCCAAAGGTCCGCTTTCATTCATAACGGGACAGCAAAAGAGAGGAGTTGGACACAAACAGGTTAGCAGGGGTTAGCATCATCTCACCAGTACTCTCTAGCACCCCCCCCCCAGACACAGCCCCCCGTTTCATAGCTGTCTCAGGCAGTGCCTGTAAAAGTAACTTTTATTCTCGTAAAGGTACCACTTTGCTCTCGTAATATTACGAGCTTTTTCTTGGACATGTTCAACGTTACTGTCGTACGTTTACGACTTTATTCTCAAAATCAAAAGATTTGAATACTCCATCTTAACAGGCATTGCCCGAGACAGCTGTAAACTCAGCCCACTCCCGGATGGCTCCGCTTTTGTTGATGGCTTGTATTTAATTACTGAATAAATGAATCAGGAAACACTTAAACGCACACCCATACTTGCTAGGAAGTTGGCACTCAATGCAATGCAATGCACATCAAAAGGACTGCTCAGCAATTAGGGGTGCAGACGAGCACATGGGAACAAGTAGGATCTGAAAATGGGGGTTCTAACTTGTTAAGCGTTATGTCGTGGTTTGGAATTAATTCCAAGCGTTGGTTATGCAAGGCAGGCCTGTGCAATATTCAGAATTTCTGAATGCAATTAAACTCAAGGGATGAATTTGAATTGACTCCGAATTTCGATCGAATGCAATGCAATTCCGAGAAATACGTTCTCATCACATGCCCGTCAGAATGAGATACTTTTTACATACATTAGTACAGACACTAACAGTCCTTAATGTTAGAAGTTCCTCAAATGGCAGCATTGTTCTGGTATGAAAATCTCGCCTGCAACACTAAAGAGCCTTTCATCAGTTGCAGAGGAAGCTAGTATGTTTGGTATGGATATTTCCATGCAAGTACGGCTAGCTTTGGGAAACGGTTTTGCTTTTCTTCCCAAAACAATAAAGGATTGGCATCCTTGGGCAAACATGGTGTGCTCAAGTAAACTGGGAGCTCGGGGCAGCAGCTGTTTGACACTCCATGTAGAAAAGACTCTGGGCTGTTTCCTTTGCAGTCAGAGGTGGCTTGACTTTTGGACAGACAGACTCAACTGATTTTTGACATTGATCTTTGCATTTTTGATTGCACGTCCTCTGACACAAGTAATAACAATTCAAATTCAAAAATGTAATTGGAATTTAGAGGTCATTCAACTCTGAATCTTGTACAGCCCTGATGCGAGGCGGAACCAAGACCTTCCAATTTAATCTCCCACCTCAGGATGAATCATTCAGGTGGAACACGCAACATTTGTGCAGCAATGTAATGAGAAGAAGCAACAGGAATGGGAGGCACTGGAAAAAAACCCTCAACTGGCGCTCATTTTTCCATTCAATTCCATTTTCTTCTGCTTATCCGGGTCGTGGGGGCAGCAGTGTCAGTAGGGAAGTCCAGACTTCCCGGTCTCCGGCGATATCTAAGAACACCCGGAGGACACCAAGGCCGTTCCCAGGCTAGCTGTGAGACATAGTCCCTCCAGCGTGTTCTAGGTCTTCTCGGGGGCCTTCTCCCGGCTGGGCATGCCCGAAACACCTCACCAGGGAGGCGCCCGGGAGGCATCAGGGTTAGATGCCTGAGCCAGCTCAACAGGCTCTTCTCGATGTGAAGGAGCAGAGGCTCTACTCTGAGCTCCTCCCAGATGGCCGAGCTCCTCACCCTATCTCTTAGGGTGAGTCCCGCCACCCTACGGAGGAAACTCATTTCGGCCGCTTGTGTCCGCGATCTTGTTCTTTCGGTCATGATCCATAACTCATGACCATAGGTGAGGGTGGGAACGTAGATCGATCTGTAAACGGAGAGCGTTGCCTTCCGGCTCAGCTCTCTCTTCACCACGACGGTCCGGTACAGCGACCGCATTTCTGCGGACGCTGCACTGATCCGTCTGTCGACCTCACGCTCCAACCTACCCTCACTCGTGAACAAGACCCGGAGATACTTGAAATCCTCCACCTGAGGGAAGACCTCACTCCCAACCCGGAGGCTTCAATCCACCCGTTTCCGACTGAGAACCGTGGCCTCGGATTTGGTGTTGCTGAGTCTCAACCAAGAACTTTCACACTCAGCTGCAAACTACTCCAGTAAACGCTGAAGGTCACAGCCTGATGAGGCCATAAGGACCACATCATCTCCAAATAGCAGAGACGAAATCCTAAGGTCACCAAGATGGACTCCAATCAATCAACACCTTGATTGTGCCTAGAAATTCTGTCCATGAAGATTATGAACAGAATCGGTGACAAAGGGCAGCCTTGGCGGAGGCCAACGTTCACCGGAAACAAGCTTGACTTACTGCTGGCAATGCGAACCAGGATCCTGCTTCGATTGTACAAGGACCGAATGGCACGTAGTAGTGGGCCACCAATCCCGTACTCCCGGAGCACCCCCCATAGGACACCTTGAGGAACACGGTCGAATGCCTTTTTCAAGTCTACAAAGCACATGTAAACTGGTTGGGCAAACTCCCACATACCCTCCAGTACCCTTGCAAGGGTGTAGAGCTTGTCCAGGGTTCCGCGACCGGGATGCAAACCACATTGGAACTTCTGTAACCGAGGTTCGACTAACGGTCGTACCCTTCTCTCCAGCACCCTGGAGTAGACTTTCCCAGGGAGGCTGAGGAGTGTGATCCCCCTAAAGTTGGAACACACCCTCCGCTCACCCTTTTTAAAAATGGGGACCACCACCCAGGTCTGCCAGTCCAGAGGTACTGTTCCCGACTTCCATGGAATGTTGCGGAGGCGTGTCAACCAAGACAGTCCTCCAACATCCAGAGCCTTGAGAATTTCAGGGCGAAGTTCGTCCACCCCCAGAGCCTTGCCATTGGGAAGTGTTTTAACTACCCCAAATACCTCAGCCACGGTGATAGAACTGTCCACGTACGTATCCTCAGACTCTGCTTCCTCTACGGAAGGTGTGTCAATGGGATTGAGAAGGGCCTCAATGTATTCCTTCCACCGAACAACTATATCCTATATCCATCCAAGCTTGATAGAACTCTTTCTTCAGTTTGACAGCAGCCCTAACCCCGGAGTCCACCATCGGGTTCGGGGCTTGCCACCACGACTGGCACCAACCACTTCTTCGGCCGCAACTACGACAGGTTGGCTCAGGAATGAAGGCACAAAATACGGCCCATTCGGACTCAATATCCGGGTACTCACTCGAGATGCAGGCGAAGTTCTGCCGGAGACGAACGGGCACACCCGCACAGCCTCACTACGCGTTTGGGTCTTCCAGGTCTGTCAGGCATCCTTCCCTGCCATCTAATCCAACTCATCACCAGGTGGTGCTCAGTTGACAGCTCAGCCCCTCTCTTCACCCACATGTAAAGAACATGCGAACGCAGGTCTGATGTTACGACCACAAAGTTGATCATAGTCCTGTGACCTAGGGTGTCCTGGTGCCAAGTGCAAACATGGTGTTTGTTATGGACAAACTGTGGGTCGCACAGAAGTTCAGCAACAACACACCGCACGGGTTCAGGTCATGGAGGCCGTTCCTCCCAACCACGCCCCTCCAAGTCACACTGTCATTGCCCACATGGGCGTGGAAGTCTCCCAGTAGAACCCGTGCAGCAACTCCAGAGTAGAACAAAGTCCAGCCCATCTCAAGGAATTTGGTTCCAGAGCCCAATCTGTGGGTTGAGGTGAGTCCGACTATATCTAGTCGGAATGTCTCCGCCCTTTTCCACAAGCTTGGGCTCCTTACACACCAGAGAAGTGACATTCCATGTCCCAAGAACCAGATTTGGCCGCCGAAGACCAGGTCGCCTGGACACGCGCCCTTGACCACTGCCCAAATCACATTGGACCGGACCCTTATGCTTGCCCCTGCAGGTGGTGGGTCTGCGGGGGGGAGTTCCCGTGTTCCTTCTTCGGGCTGGGCCCGGCCAGGCCCCACGGTTAAAGGCCTGGCCACCAGGCACTCGCCTGCAAGCCCCTCCCCCAGGCTGGCTCCAGGGTGAGGCCCCGGTATCCCTTGTCTGGGCGAGGTGCGGTCGGGTTCTCGATTTTTGTCATTAGGGTCTTCTGAATCACTCTTAGTCTGGCCCGTTACCTAGAACCTGTTTGCCTTGGGAGACCATACAAGGGGCCTAAAGCCCCCGACAACATAGCTCCTAGGATCACTCGGGCACTCAAACCCCTCCACCATGATAAGGTGGTGATTCACGGAGGAGCGCTATTTTAAACACTGAAAAAAAAGAGTAGCCTGTTCCACACTGTGCATTGGCTTGACACTTGCCTTTAACTCAGGGGGTGTGATCCAAACTAAGAAAAAAATGTCCCTTTTTCCGTAATTTAAGTTGAAGTAGCTTAACTGTTTTGCAGAATGTTTAGATTTGGAAAGTCTTGTTGCATTGGAATGGGGCATTAGAATAAAATTAGGCATGACGTGTGCTACGTCTGCGACAGAAGATATGTGATGGTACACATATTTGTATTGATATTGGTTGATATTGGAAATCGAGAGTTGTACAATATTGACAAAAACGCCAATATCGGACATCCCTAGTTTTAACATTATTAGATCTCCGTAGACATGAAATAACACCCCAGGAGTCCCTTCTGCACTCTTTCAGTTTACATGACATTGGGAAAGCTACAGGATTACAATAGGGACATAAAAGACAGCCACCGCTAGCATCTAACTGGATAGCCTGTCCAATTTACTTACTGAATTTGGACAAATAAGCCAAAAACTTACCACTTCCACATGTAATGAGAGGATAACATTTTTTTCCCCCTCCACTCGATCTCAGTCGTGGCATGTTCTGCAGTGTGAAAGGTAATGTAATCGTCATGTCTCGTAACATCACGAATGCCCAGTGACCACAATACCACATATAACTTGTCTTTCAATATTTTTCGACTTATAATAGCCCAAAGTAAACCACAAAACAGCCATCATTAATTAATTATTTTTTGGGAAAAAACGCAGTATAGTGAGGGAGCGATGTATAAAGTAGCCATGTGGCAGTAATAATTATTATAGTCCAAACAAGATGTGCAAGTTTAAGTCGGGTGGGCGAGTAATATGACCAACCTTGTGTCGCATTTGAAGCAGCATCACAAAAAATAGCCTGAAGACCACGGAGGCGAACAAGGAAAACTCTGGCTCTCTCAAACAACCTACTTTTTTTGCCTACATTTGGCACGCATGACGAACTCGAACGGGACGCCATCAAGTCTTGTCTGCGGTGAGTAATGTCAGGCTTAAACACTTAATCCAGCACCTCGAGCCTCGTTTTGCCAATGCATCAAACTATACCCCAGTGGCATAAAGTGTATCGGCCAGTACTCGAGGCTGCAGTGTCGGTATCGGAAGTGGAACGCCCTGATTTGATATGTTGCTACATATGTATAACCCGCAAGGCATGCCAGGTAACTTTCTTTTGCTAAAGTGTGCGTGCAGCCTTCCCAGCATGCCTCGCACATTATAATTGTATATTTAAATACCTGCATATGTTGTATGGTACAGTTCCATTGTGGGAATACACTGTCTGTAAGTCAGTGATGTCCAGTTTACTTTAAAACTTTTTTTTTTTAGGAGGACGGGGCAGACGAACCATGTCATCTCTATGAGCTGGTGCGGCCCTTCCACATCTTCAACACATGCAAGTAAGAGTAGGAGCGGTCACGCCCACTGGGTTTGTTTGGTGTCATGACGACCGCTCACTGGGTCATATGCCAACAATGGGTGTGTTTGCAGGAAACATGAGATAAAAGCAGCTCTACTCCACCTGTGGGTGCGTGTTTAACCTCTGAGTTGTTTCTCCCTCAGGTTGAGCCTGCAGAATATGCTAACCAGCTACGGCAGAGAGGAGGCCATGGTGATGAGAAGTAAAGTCAGTAAAGATCAGCGTTTACTTTGTCTTTCCCCTGTTGTTCCATACTGACTTGCCCGCACGCGCTTTTGCCGTGCATACAGTCGGGAATGAACGTGAATGTGCTGGTGACCCATGTTCGCACCATCACTGATCTCCTGTGCGGCCTCTCAAGTCAAGACCTGGAGGACGCCATCGGCAGGCTCAACAGAATCAAACCCATCCCCCTGGTAGGACGTTGCCGGACGTTCACATTAGGAAACCAGTGATCCAACAATTGTGCCTTTCCATGTCTTCTTTTGCAGAATCACGATGAAATGTCTGAGTGTGAGCGTGGTGAGTCGATTCAAAGTGGAAAATGCCACAACAGAAACTTCATACATGGCAATGTTTTCAATAGTCTACTATTTAATATATTGGGTTGTTTAACAGGATCTTAAATAGTGAAAAGATGCCTGAGAAATAGAGGAGAAGAACAAGGGAGATGTACAGAGGAATAAAGCTGATGGGCCATACAATGAAGTTATGGGAAAGAGTAGATTCAGATTTTATTTGTCACATACATACTGTATACATACAGAGTGAAATGTATTGTACGACTGTCCAACCTGTAACCATTTAAGGAATAAAAATAGAAATAGATAAAAAGAAATGAAAAATAATAAATAATAAGAAAAGAAAATAGGGGGGCCGCACGGTGGTCGAGTGGGTAGCACATTGGCCTCACAGTCAGGAATTTCAAGGTTCGAATCTCCATTGGGCATCTCTGTGTGGGGTTTGCATGTTTTCCCCGTGCGTGCGTGGGTTTTCTCCGGGTACTCCCACATTCCAAAAACATGCATGTTAAATTGTCCATCTGAATTGTCCATCGGTGTGAATGGTTGTATGTCTTTGTTTGTCTATATGTGCCCTGCGATTGACTGCCGACCAGTCCAGGGTGTACCCCGCCTCTCGCCCAAAGTCAGCTGGGATAGGCTCCAGCAGACCTGCGACCCTAATGAATGAAAAAAATAGGTATGAAATATGAGATAAAATAAGTAAAAAAAAGGACAATATAATACAAATAAAGTACAGGAAATGTGACGTGCAAGAAGGGCAAGTGATACGTGTGAGTGACAGATGCTCAAAAGTGTCGTAGTGAAAGTCTTTAAAGTGACTTGTGCTGTTTCAAGTCCACGTTTGTGCAAACTGTGCAGAGTGTGGAGTGAGAGGCGAAGTGATGGATAGAAAGTCTGTGTTTATGTGCCCGGTGTATCTCTGTTTAGAGTCCGAATGGCGTGCGGGAAGAAGCTCCTCCTCATTCTCTCTGTGTTTGCCTTCAAGGAGCGGAATCGCTTTCCTGAACGCAGCAGTGAGAAGAGTCCATTGTTAGGATGGCTGAGGTCCTTCACAATCTTCCGGGCTCTGGTCCTGCACCTCTTGTTATAGATGTTCTGCAGGTCTGGGAGCCCGGTGTGAAAGGTACGCTCAGCTGAACGCACCACCCACTGTAGGGCTCGCTGGTCCTGCATGGCGCTGTTCCCGAACCAGGAAGTGATGCTGCCAGTCAGGGTGTTCTCGATGGTGCCGGTATAAAAAGTCTTTAGCACCTGAGAGGGTAGTTTAAAGTCCCTTGAGCGTCTCAGGTGGTATAGACGCTGCCGGGCCTTCTTCACCAGGGAGTTGGTGTGACAGGACCAAGACAAGTCCTGCAAGATGTGCACACCGAGATACCGGGAGCTGTCCACTCTCTCCACCGGAGTCCCGTTGATGGAAGCAGGGTTGTATGTTCGCTCCTGCTTTGTACTGAAGTCCACTATTAGCTCCTTAGTCTTGCTGACGTTCAGGAGGAGATTGTTCTCTTGGCACCATCTCTCCAGGTTTATAATCTCTTGTAGGTAGGCCGTCTCATCGTTGTTGGAGATCAGGCCCACCATGACAGTGTCGTCAGCAAACTTGATGATGGTGGTGGAGTCAAAAGTGGCCACACAGTCATACGTGTACAAAAGTACAGCAGAGCGCTCAGAACACAACCCTGGGGGGCTCTGAGCCCCTTCTTGTTTGCTATGGTGATGGACAGGCTGACGGACGAGGTTAGACAGGAATCTCCATGGACTATGATGTTTGCAGATGACATTGTGATATGTAGTGAGAGCAGGGAACAGGTGGAGGAGAAGCTTGAGGGGTGGAGGTTTGCCTTGGAAAGGAGAGGAATGAAGACGGAGTACATGTGTGTAAATGAGAGGGACCCAAGTGGAAGAGTGAGGTTACAGGGAGAAGAGATAAAGAAGGTGGAGGATTTGAAGTACTTAGGGTCAACAGTCCAGAGCAATGGAGAGTGTGGAAAAGAGGTGAAGAAGCTTGTGCAGGCAGGCTGGAATGGGTGGAGAAAAGTGTCGGGTGTGATGTGTGATAGAAGAGTTTCAGCTAAAATGAAAGGAAAGGTGTACAAAACTGTGGTGAGACCAGCGATGTTGTTTGGTTTAGAGACAGTGCCGCTGAGGAAAAGACAGGAGGCAGAGCTGGAGGTAGCAGAGATGAAGATGCTGAGGTTCTCTTTGGGTGTGACCAGGATGGACAGGATCAGGAATGAGCACATCAGAGGGACAGCACATGTTAGAGGTTTTGGAGATAAAGTCAGAGAGACCAGGACTGAGATGGTTGGGACATGTCCAGAGGAGAGATAGTGAATAGATTGGTAGAAGGAAGACTAGAGAGGAGGTTTATGGATGTAGTGAAAGAGGACATGAAGGTAGTTGGCGCAAGAGAAGAGGATACAGAAGACAGAGTTAGATGGAGGCAATTGATTTGCTGTGGTGACCTCTGAAGGGATAAGCTGAAAGAAAAAGGAGAAGACTATTTAATATATGTCGTTTTCTGGCCTCTTTGCTTTGTTGCTAGACAGAATATGTGGAGTGTAAGCATTTTGAGACCCATACAATCACATGATCTGCGTTTAATATAAAATCCATATTGCGTGGAAAAAAAACTGGTTGGACACCTGCTTTGAAAGGGAAACTGCACTTTTTGGGAGGAGTTTTATCTCCCTTCTTTGTCCCCATCCAATTAGTCTTGCTGATCCGGTCTGCTACCGGTAAAAAAAAACAGTACCCAGTAATTATTTTGAATAAAAAACTTTTGTTACAAACATAAAGTATAGTTATTAAAATAGTTCTTGAAAGCATTAAAAATAATGCAACCAAAATATGACCAACAATATTGTTTGGCTTTTGTAACAAACCTGTGAGTCAGGTCCCTAATGAAAATAAAAGTACATCCAATAAAAGGTAAAAAATGGGCGCGGAAATTACTGCAGAGGTATTGTAGGTATTGCATAGGTATTGTGTTGTTCCAGGCTGCTGTTTAGTGTGTGGGCTCTAGAGGGCAGTGGTGTTCAGCATGCTGGTTAGGCCAAGCATCGGGAGTCCAGTGCATAGAAAAAGTAAACTAGGAGGTGTCGCTGCAAGGTTTTAAAAATTTGTATTATACTGTATATTTTGCAAGTTGCAAGGTGCCTATGGTGAAGGGACTGAGTTGTTGCCATGCAAATAAATTGCCAACTGAATTACAGCCATCCTGACAAGAAATTAAATTCAGCCACCATAACAATACTTTTAGGGTAGGACTAATCATTTGACATGGTTATAGGTCGCTTTGTGGTGTGATTTAGAATATTCCATCCCATTTTCCTCCGCTCATCCAGATCCGGGTCACGGGGGTAGCAGTCTCAGTAGGGAAGTCCAAACTTCCCCGTCTCCGGCCACCTCTTCCAGTTCCACTGAGAGGACACCAGGGTGTTCTTAGGCCAGCTGTGAGACATAATGCATCCAGCGTGTCGTAGGTCTTCTTATTCCTCCCTGGTGAGGTGTTCCGGGAGGCATCCGGAATAGCTGCCACAGCCACCTCAACCGGATCCTCTCCGGCTGCAGCAGCGGCTCTTTTTGAGCGCCTCCTGAATGGCCGAGCTCCTCACCCTATCTGTTAGGATGAGTTCAGCCACCCTATGAAGGAAACTCATTTCCGCTCGACCCACAGATCATGACCATAGGTGAGGGTGGGAACATGGAGAGCTTTGCCTTCCGGCTCAGCTCTCTCTTCACCACGACGGTCCGGTACAGCGACTGTGCAGATCTGTCTGTCGACCTCACGCTCCAACCGTCCCTCACCTGTGAACAAACCCCGAGATACTTGAACTCCTCCACGCGGGGAAATACACCCGAATGACCAGACAAAGAGTGATTTTGAATATATGACTTTTTTTTGTTTGCCAAATGCAATAGTACTTTATTGACTGTCCCGAGTAGCAACCAGCGGTTAGAGCGGCACTTCCCGTGCGAGCACCCGGCACTATGTCCGAGGAGTCTGGGCGCAGAGAGCAGAATCTATCGCCGTAGCTACGAAGCCGGATATATTTGACTTGTAAGCTGCTAAAAGCAATCCAGTGCACCTTGTACTGTAGGTGATAACAAATAATACTGTACACCTCATTACAAAGAACAAACTGCAACCGTGTTTCCATTTGGTTTGTCAGAATTGTTGCTTGGTCCCACCTAAAATATTCCATCTAAATAAGGAGAAGCTCAGTTGTCAACTTTGACCTGCAGCGTCAAAATAAAGGACAACATCAAATGTTAACGTACTGTAGGCTACACACCTGATCAAAAAGATCGGCTTAAAAATGGCAAGATTTTACATTTTGCACTGTTGGATCTTAAAGAAGTTCTAACTTGAGCTTCAAAACGCAAAGAAAAGAGATGGGAGTGAGACAATGACATTTCTAAGTAAGCAATTTTTTTGCAGAGAAACGGGCTGATGATTCATAGTTTAGGCTCACATCGTTAAAACCCCCCAAAACAGAAAAGAAAATTTCCCCAAAAAGGACTCAGAGTAGCTGCACCAATTTTATTAATCACGTCAAAAATTCATTTCTGCATACTTGAGGCCAGTGTTTAGTGGGAATGTTGCTCCAGGTGACGAAGATGGCTTCACGGAGGGCATCCACTGCCTGGAACGGATGTCCATTTTTGAAACTTCCTTTGCCGTCCATCCTCAACTGCTCTCATTTGTGTTCGGTTCATGAGAACACGCAGGATGGTCCAAAAGAAGAAGTCCTTTGACAGGCAACTTAGGCATTGCCACACAGCCTTCAGTCATGTGCTCCCTCCAATGTTGTTTGACGCCCCTGCACAACCTGAAGCTCCATTGTTACATGGAAGAATCATGATGACACTGTGATAAAACATCTCAGGTGTGATCTCCTTGTCATGCTGGTAACGTTGGAAGCCATCAGGACCATCAATGTTACATTTCTTCTCATTAAAGATTTAAACCTAACACCTTGTCTGGTTTGAAGAAGACGAGGCCTTTGAAGAAAATGTTTTTTTCACCTGATGAGGATTATTGGACTGCACTTGGCACCAGTACCAACCTTCCTTTAGGCCGGTAACTTTTTGTTGGGTTTACCACTAGGCGTTTTGTTCCTGCAGGATCAAATGACAAAATGTCTTTACCTCATCCAACCTCAACAGCAAAGGTGCCAAAGAGACCTACAACCCCACCGTAAACAAAGAGAGAAAGCTTTTTGCCTTTGCCATTAAGAGATTATGACAGTGCAAACACCTGACAGTAAATCCATACACATTTTTGCCAAGATGTTGGGTTTTAAAGAAACCTTTGATTAGCCTATTTCACTTTAATGCTAATTTGCAACTCATTCTCCACTGTTTGTCTTGTAGCCATGCGGGAACTGCACAAGGCGCTGATAGCAGTCATGCAGAGCTTTTTTGACAACATCCCGTCCAACTTCAGACCAGAGGAGATCCCAGAGGACCTGCCGACTCGTGATGTGGAGAACAACAATGCAATCCTCCAATTCAACATGACCGCCCTCTACAAACTACAACCCAGCTGGATGACCATGTATGAGAGTAAAAGTCATCTTATTGTATAAACTACTAAATCCTTACTCATCCTCTTTTCTCGCTCATTTTTTTGCAAGTTACGACTGCTTCTCCATGTCCTGTGAGCTGACGTATGGAGATGGCCAGATCTGCCCAGCTGTTGTTTCGGAAAATATCAGCACTGCTTTATGCTTTGAGAGGAAAATTTACTGTAACCGCTTGTGAGTTATTTCTTTTATTTTGATATGCGGATCGGTTGTTAGGAGGCAGTCCACAATGGACTATTGGATAATTGATGGTCAACAAAAACAAACTATCCATCCAACCATCCATCCATTTTCTTCCGCTTATCCGAGGTTGGGTCGTGGGGGCAGCAGCCTAAGCAGGGAAACTCAGACTTCACTCTCCTCGGCCACTTTGTCCATCGGTGTTCCCAGGCCAGGTGACACATTCACTTGGCCTTCCCAGAGGCCTGGGGCTTCCCCGAGGCCTCCTACCCGTCGGACGAGCCCTGTACACCTCCGCAGGGAGGCGTCCTAACCAGATGCCCAACCCACCTCATCTGGCTCCTCTCACTGTGGAGGAGCAGCGGTTCTATTTCGAGTCTCTCCCGGATGTCCGTGCTTCTCACCCTATCTCTAAGGTAGAGCTTAGAAGAAAACTCTTGCGGCCACCAAACCAGACCCCCTTGACGCCCTGGCTGCACCTAGAAATTCTGCCCATAAAAGTAATGAACAGAATCGGTGACAAAGGGCAGCTCTGGCAGAGTCCATCCCACACTGGAAATGCGACCAACTTATTAGCAGCAATGCAAACCAAACTCTGACACCAGTCATACAGGAAATGGACAGCCTGAATTAGGTGGTCCGGTACCCCATAATCCCGGACTACTTTCCATTGTTTGGTTAAATGGTTTGTAAAGACAAGACTCCCTCGAGAAACCATTATGCCTCCCATGCAGCAAAGAAAAGGAAAGACTAATGGAAGTGAAAATGAAAATAGAAAAGCTCAGACAGAGGAGACATGCCCACGAATATTGGCCCAACCGCTCAACTATCACGATTGTCATCATCATCAATTGAATGCTAGAGTAGTCAGGGAATCTGTGCACTGTTACAAGGAATCCGGGAGGCGAAAAGTCTTTCCAGACTAGACAGACTTTCGTGGGCAACATTGAGCAAATGTTTAATGTGTTTGAGGGAGGGCTAATTTTGTTTAGCTTTCCTAAAGAGGAAAGCATCAGGCACAAGTGGTTGGAGTTTCTGATTCCTGGCCAGCAAGACAAAACCGTGTGCTTCTGTCAATTGCACTTCACACGGGACTTTTTGTGAACATGGACAAATACGAAGCCTCCATCCTGGAGGAGGGCTGGGGGTGGAGGATATTACAGAGACCGTTTTGGCTAGAAAGCTTTGTGTGCGTACTCTGTAGGAGTCTAGAACTCAATACAAAGGCTTGAAAATGAGTATAATAAGGTCCCCTTTCAGTGGGTAGGAAGATCTGCAAGATGACCACAGGAAGAAAATTAAGGACCCGTTCTCTTTTCTATTAATTTTTCATTCCATTCTTGTATTTAACTTGTATTTTATATGCACTCCCTCCATGTGTTCTGTGGACCGTGTGCGTGACCTAGGAGTTAGTTTGGGAGTGATTTCTGACTTGGACTAAAACTCAAATAACACCAGGAACTTAACTTGTTGGTAACCCCATAACCACTTGTAAGCAATATAGAAAAATAGTATTTTTCTATATACAAATTTTAGGTTGGCTTTTCCTGTCAAAGTGAAGGAGTTGCCCTACGAGTGCATGCTGACATTTCAACTCATGGGCTCAAAGCGAGGAAAGAACCCTGAGATGTTGGCTTGGGCTGTTCTTCCTCTTTACAGCAACAGGTAGGCCGTTATTATTATGTATATGTTATAATTTCCTAAAAATGTGAAGAATTTCTATTTATAAGTGTTTGCATGGTATGGCGCAACACATTGCATACTGGTTCTAAAATATGTGTCTAGAACCTTTGTAAGTGGGACCATCCTGCTGAGTTTGTCCACATCAGCCATGCTTCATTCCTCGCCCTCTCCGGCCTTGTTTGACGGCCACAGACAAGCAGTTGGGGTCCTCATGCAGGTCAGTAGAGTCGGGCAACTCTGCCCCGTGCTGGTCAATGCAACAAAACGGATGATATTGTTCATCCTGCTTTCTCTTCCATGCAGCTCGACTTCTCAGATCAGGTCAAGTGGACGTACCAGAGGCCGGTCGAGCTCCCCGGGTCGATCTTATTCTCCTCGCCTTGTGAAGATTTGGAAAAGAAAATGTTACAAGTGTCAAAGAAGCTTTGTGTTTGCTTGTGAGTAAAGGAAAAGCAAAGGCATTAGTGCTCACAGACCCAAATTACACATCCACACACAAAATAAACCTTTATTTTAGATGTTATTATGTCATACGTATATCGTTTGTAAATATGTTCTACGTTGTTAGTTTTTTGAAAGTGAGCGGTAAATCGGCTAAAATCTCATTTTCAGTTCATGCCGGGACGAACCCGTCGCAGCAAAGCGTCGTTTCCGGAGGTGACACCGCTCGGCTACACAAACACGGCGGTGTACGAGACAGAGGATGTTTACAGCCATTACAGCGGAGGTTTGAGAGATGTGTCAGTAGATTTTGGGGAGAAAAGAAGAGGGGAACATTTGGAGATGAACCAGAGAGATGGAGATTAGGCTCCTCCACAATACAGGGTGGTACTCTGGAGTTTTAAATTGTTTTAAATCAGCTTATTATCGAGCGTAAAGGGGTATTTATTGGCTTTTTTTGTGTATTTTGGCACCTCACCCCCACCGTCAACACACTGCTGTGAGAAGTTGTTTATGTATCATGTATAATGCTTTGCAGGCTTGTCGCTATGGTGGAATATAGTTTAGAAGACAATGTGGAAAGACTTACTCTGTTCCATGGCAACTTTGATGTCATACTTCTTGTCTTTTTCCATTTTCCTGTGCACCGCATCAGGAACAGCATCCTTTTTCGAAATATGTTTATCTTTGTGTACTTTCAAGCCAAACGCGTCTTCCTTCACAGCAGTCATCAGTGAAATGAACACTGCAAAGAACTGAACTCAAGGTGTCCACGTGCCTCTTGTTCTCTGCCCACCTGTAGCCCTAAACCCTAGTCTTTTTGGGAAGAAACCAAACTTACCGTATCGCCAGGATACTGTGAGCATCCAGAAGCAACACAACGATTTGGCATATTCTGCAATTTTGATGGAAAATGTACCCAACCGAGTCGACGAGCCACCTGGAGAAGCGTTTGATTACTCGGCGTTAGCTGAGACGGGTCATCCCGATTATGTCACTTCCGGAAACAAGGCTTAGCTGTGGGGAGTTCGCCATGGGTGCACGCTGTGCACTGTAATTTTAATTTTTGCAAATATACAATTCACTTTCAAAGAAAAACAAACAAACAATGCAGAACAAAATAAAAAACATTTAAGCAAAGTTGATACATCACGTCAGTGACTGTTTTTTGGGGGGCTACCTAACCCTAACCCTTTATAACTTTTTTTATGACTATGAAGAAACAAAAGTAGGCTTCTTCAAATAAAACCATGTTCCATCAACAATGTGCTGCTTTTAAAATTGGCAATGAGCCGTTCAAAATGTGCTTAATTGCAGTCTAACAACAAAGTGACTTGTTTGTGTTGGTTTTAAAGATTATTGTTTGTTCATGGAATTTTCCTCCCATCCCTCCCTGCATGTGTCTCCAGCCTCTCAAAAAATGAGAAGAACTTCCTGTGGAGCAAACGTCACCATGGCGACCAAGCAAGCACTTTCCTCCACCTGCTGCTGGGTGGAGCCCCCCGGTGGCAGCCTGAAGACCTGACAGAGATCTACACAATCATGGAGCACTGGGCCATCTATCTCCCCGAGGAGGCCCTCTTCCTGCTCACTGATAGGTACAACGCAGCAGTCGTGATTCCTAGATGTTTACTTTTAGTTAAAAACGTCCTTTCCAGTTTTCCTGACCAGAGAGTGCGCAAGACCGCCGTTCAGTATTTTCAACAAATACCAGATGATGTGCTGGAGGACTTCCTGCCGCAGTTGGTCCAGGTGAGGACGGTGACATTCCCCAAAAGGATCTTCTCGTTCAACTTTATTGTAAATCTTCCTCGGTGCTACTTACTATGATGAATGATCATCGTCTCTTTGTGCAGGCTGTAAAGAGTGAGTGGGAGCTGGACGGACCTCTTGTCATGCTGTTGTTGGAGAGATCACTGAAGAACATCCGGATTGCACAGCAACTTTACTGGTGAGCAAAAAATAGATAATAATAAATGTCACTATAGGGGTGCTATTTCATGTGTTGAGGGCTCTAATAATGTTAAAAACCGCATCAGAAGGTCGTAACGAGGTTTTCTATGTTCTAACCATGAAAATATTGCATTTATAAATACGGAATCCTGCGTCACGGAAAATCACACAATCAGGTGTGGCACCAGTTAACCCAGATAAACGAGGAATTACTGTACTCAGAACTGCAACAATATAAAAGTACAAAAGCTGTTCCCGATATTGTGCTCTTCTGGACGGAGATGTCAGATGTTGTTCCTGGTATCTACTGGAGCCCTCCACGTAGCTTGGAGGTTACCGCCCCCAGTGCCCCAATCACTACTGGTGGCACGGTTTCCTTCCTTCCTTATGGCACGGTATGACCAGAGCATAGAAAGGTACTGGGAAGAAAACAAGGGGAGCCAAACACCAACTGGTGGTAGACTGGGCAATCGCCCGAAACAGTAAGACCAGAAGCACCAGCCTGTGCACTGCCTGGATTGACTACAAGGAAGCCTCACACATGGATACTGGAGCGCCTGAAACTGTTTACCAGGGGTCGGGAACCGTTTGGGCTAAGAGAGCCACCAACGACACATATTTTCAAATGTATTTTCGTGAGAGCCATATCCTATTTTTTTTTTTTTATGAGCACATCAGAGGGACAGCACATGCTAGAGGTTTCGGAGATAAAGTCAGAGAGGCCAGATTGAGATGGTTCGGAGGAGAGAGAGTGAATCTATTGGTAGAAGGATGCTGAGGTTTGAACTGCCAGGCAGGAGGCCGAGGGGAAGACCAGAGAGGAGGTTTATGGATGTAGTGGAAGAGGGCATGGAGGTAGAGGATACAGAAGGCAGGGTTAGATGGAGGCAATTGATTCGCTGTGGCGACCCCCTGAAGCCGAAAGGAAAAGAAGATTCAGTGTACAGTACAGTACTATCGGGAGGACGAGCTGCAGCCAGTAACGCCGGAGCTCCAAAGGAATGACGGCGTGTTTGTCTTCCCTTTTGTTGCTGGCAGGCTGCTGGAGGACGCCTGCACTGATGTGCACTACCAGAGCTGGTTCAGTAAGGTGCAGGCCGCCCTGCGCTACTGTTGCGGCCGGGCGTTGCGGGAGGAGCTGGATCAGGAAACCCGCCTGCTGGCGGTGGTTGTGCAAGTGGCGGAGAAAATTCGCGCGTCAGAGAAGACGAGACGGAAGGTATTTGAAAGGTTCCGTCATTCAGCAGCTTGGCCGGAGCAGCACGGCGAATGTTTTGCTCTGTGTGTTGTTCAGGCGGTTTTGAACAAAGAAAAGGGGAAGATTGAGAAGTTCTTCAGTGATGGGAGAAGCTGTTGTCTGCCTTTAGATGTTGCTGTCCGTGTGAAAGGAGTGGACCTGGATGTGAATATCACACAAACGGCACAATTTAAAGTGAAACTGCTCTGAGGGAGTATTCACATGTTTTACGCTTGCAGGCCTGTAAGTTCTACAACTCCAATACTGCTCCTCTGGGGTTGTCCTTTATTTGTACGGACCCGCTGGCCAAGAATATCAGCGTGATCTGCAAGGTTGGTAATAAAGCAGCGTTTTATTCTTCCACTGTGGCTCTTTTCGGTGTGCCCTCCTCAAGGAGAACTGGCTTAATGGGCCGTCCCACATCTGCTTTCCAAATGAAGTTCAGTCAATCGAATGTGCTTTCCAGACAGGAGACAGCATACGCCAGGACATGCTGGTACTCCAGATGGTCCGGATGATGGACAAGGTGTGGCTCCAAGAAGGGCTGGACTTGCGAATGGTCACCTACAGATGTCTGTCTACTAGCCGGACTCAAGGTTAGACTGTAGATTCTCACTTTTTGCTGGGGTTCCAGTGAATATCGAAAAATTGCGAGGAATTCATATGCCCATTAAAATGTCCATCCATTTTCTATGCCGCTTATCCTCATTAGGGTCGCAGGTATGCTGGAGCCTATCCCAGCTGACAGGAGGCGGGGTACACCCTGGACTGGTCACCAGCCAATCTCAGGGCATAAAATGTCATTTTCTCTAAATAAATTAATTTAGAGTGTTTGTTATAATTAATAATTATGATCATTAGATCAACGCCGCCTCTCGCCCAAAGCCAGTTGGGATAGGCTCCAGCATACCCGTGACCCTAATGAGGATAAGCGGCATAGAAAATGGATGGATGGATTATTAGATCAGCTCCAGAACTCTTCGATATTCTCTTCAACTTGCCCCACACGCTTGAATGATAACATCAGAAGATTTATGAACAGATGGAGTTGGGGGTCACGGTCACTATGATGCATTCAAGGACCACCAAACAAAGCGCGAAATCTGATTGTTTGAAAAAAAGATATATATCAGTGAAGTAACGGCACAAACATGTAAACATTGTGGGCTAAAAACTGTCTACCATTCGGTATGTCCTACACGATTTTTCAATGCATTTTGCGCCGGTTGTTTACGCTTGGTTGGCGAAAATCCCTCTTCGTACATATTTTAGGTGAGGGAGAGTCAATTGCAAGAATTTACATTTTGCACTGTCGGATCTTAAGGAGGTTTAAGTAAAGCTTCAAAATGCAAGAAAAAGAAATGTCCATCCATCCATCCATCCATTTTCCTCCGCTTATCCGGGTCCGGGTCGCGGGGGCAGCAGTTTCCAGTCCAGACTTCCCGGTCCCCGGCGACCTCTTCCAGCTCCATCGGGAGGACACCAAGGCATTCCCAGGCCAGCTGTGAGACATAGTCCCTCCAGCGTGTCCTAGGTCTTCCCCGGGGGCCTTCTCCCGGCTGGGCATGCCCGAAACACCTCACAAGGGAAGCGACCGGGAGGCATCCGGACTAGATGCCCGAGCCACCTCAACAGGCTCCTCTCAATGTGAAGGAGCAGCAGCTATACTCTGAGCTCCTCCCGGATGGCCGAGATCCTCACCCTATCTCTTAGGGTGAGTCCAGCCAACCTACGAAGGAAACTCATTTCCGCCGCTTGTATCCGCGATCTCATTCTTTCGGTCATGATCCATAACTCATGACCATAGGTGAGGGTGGGAACGTAGATCCATCGGTAAACAGAGAGCTTTGCCTTCCGGCTCAGCTCTCTCTTCACCACGACGGTCCGGTACAGCGACCGCATTACTGCTGACGCTGCACCGATCCGTCTGGCGATCTCACGCTCCAACCTTCCCTCACTCGTGAACAAGAACCCGAGATACTTGAAGTCCTCCACCTGAGGCAAGACCTCACTCCCAACCCGGAGGGTACAGTCCACCAAGAAGAAATGTGAGTGAGATAAAAATTGTCTTAGTAAAGCATTATCAGGAGACCAAGTCTTTGCGAGAAAACGTACGACAACGAGGTCAAAAATGTGTCAACGGGTCAGCTGTGTGACAAACGATCGACGCCACTCAGTTTGTGTGTTGGGTGCGCGATGATCTTTCTCCTTCATGGTGACCAGAACGATGTTCTTCTACTATGTGTGCTTTGTGTGCATATGTGTTGACTGGCAGGCCTCATAGAGGTGGTTCCTGAGGCAGTGACCCTGGGAAAGATTCAGCAGGAGTGGGGCCTGGGCGGGACCCTTCGGCAGGACACCCTGGAGAAGTGGTTCCACATGTGGAACAAAACAAAGGAGGACTATGAGAAGGTGATGGCAGCTCAATCAATCAGTTATGCTGCCCACCAAGACGGATCCTTAACTTGCTTTTTTCCTGTCCTGCTTTCAGGCTGTCACGAACTTCATTCACTCGTGTGCAGGTTGGTGCGTGGCCACCTTCATCCTGGGGATCTGCGACCGCCACAACGACAACATCATGCTGACGCACAGCGGGCACATGTTCCACATAGACTTTGGCAAGATCATGGGCAATGCGCAGAAGATTGCGAACTTCAAAAGGTACGTCAACGACAAGGCATGTCAAGACTCTGGTTTCAAGATAAGTACCACATCGCAGTAACGCATCCCTCCTTTTTTTTTTTTTCTAGAGACCGGTCGCCGTTCATCTTCACGTCGGAAATGCAGCACTTCATCACGGGCGGCGGCCAGAAGCCTCAGCGCTTGCATCGCTTCGTGGAACTCTGTTGCGAAGCTTATAACATCATCAGACGGCGATCTGCCCTGGTGCTCAGCCTGCTGCAGCTGGTAAGGCCCGTCGACAGCAAACCATGCATGTAACATGGCTAGTTAAACGGTAGCCTGCCGGAAGTCGTTCATTGCCACCCTCCTCCTCCTCCTGGCAACTAGGACTGCTGACGTCGTGGAAGATGGTTATTTTGTGGTGTTGCATGTGAAGCATGCAACTTATAGAAGCAGCTATGAGTATAAATGGGAGATTCTCCTACATAGCAAACTGAACTTTTGCGACCCGTGCAATGTATTTGTCTTATTTCATTCTCAATCTTGTTCTTGATGGAAGTTGTAAAGGTCCAATTTCCTTCATGGCGTGTGTGGTCTCCAGATGATCAGCGCAGGAATGCCGGAAATGAAGGACTTGAATGACCTGCAGTACGTCCAGAAGAACCTCAGACCTCACAACACAGACCTGGAAGCCACATCCTACTTTACAAAGTAATTTCATTCACCAGAGCACACGCACGACCCAAAAATACTGGTCCGTCTTGTGTCCGACGTTGCTTAAAACGTCTTATTTTTCCCTCTGCCAAGCACAGAGCTGAAAGCGTTAGGTTAGGTTTTTGCCGGTCTTTATCTGTTTCTGTTCAAAATAACATGAAAAGTTTTTAATGGATTTGGATGAAAATTTCCGGAATGGTCGGAAATGGGATATGGAAGAATTGATTCAATTTTGGGGGTGATCCAGATCACCAACTGGATACAGGATTGTTGTTGTTTTTTTTAAACGAATCTTTAACATTGCGAGATGGGACCATTTTTGGCATTTGAGCATATATAGAGCACTGGTTTGGGACATTGCGCTACTATGCTAAATGTTAGCATGCTAACATTAGCATGGTAGCAATTTTACCCATTTTCATAGGAATACATACATGTACAGTATATACAAACACTTAGCACTATTATGCTAGGTAGTGACATTTTAACCCTTTTCATAGGTCGGCATTCATTCTCAGTGTTAGCATGTTAGCATTGTTAGCATGCTAATTATAGCATAGTAGTGTTTTTAATTGTTTTCATGGGTAGACACTTATTTAAACACTTGGGTAAAGTTAGCATGTTAGCATTAGTAACATGTTGACATTACCATAGTAGCATTTTGAGTCATTTTCAAAAGTAGACACTATGTTAACATTGGCAACATTGGCGTGTTAGCATTGTTAGCAAGTTAACATTAGCATAGTAGCATTTTTAGCCATTTTCTTACGTTGACACTTGTGTTAAATGGCGGTAAAACGTTAGGGAACCACTGATCTCCCTCGTTTATTACTGTGATAAGTGAATTTCAAGTAGGATTTCTTATTTAGAAATGGAATATTCACAATAAGGGCATAGAAAACCTGTTAACAACCTTGCAAATGTGTTTTTAACATTATTAAAGGGGTGTAGACATGAAATAACACCCCTATAGTCACCTTTACCCTCATATAACCCAGTATAGTAGAAATAATTACATTAAATAAACGATTTAAGACCGAAATAAGACATGTGCTAGTGCATATTGCTGTAAAGGAAGTGAGGTCATAAATTTAGAGTTGAGTTTTAGTTTGGCGTGAGTTATGGTCACAAACCGCAGCTCGTGTTAGGGATTGTTATGGCTGATCATTCAAACTTGCAATGAAAGCCTGTTGTTCCGCCGTTCAAGTCTGGTGCTTGTGTGTCCCACCGGACATTACAGTAACATGACTGACACCTACTGATCATTGCAGAGTACTACATATCATCCACAACGTTTTACGCATACAATGCCTAATTCAGGGGAAAAAATCTGAAGTGCGAAGTACCGTGGGATTACCGTACTGTGTATATGTTTAAAAAAAAAAAAAAATAACCCGACCAAAAGTCTGAACATATATGGGATCTGCATACCATACCAATAATCCTTCCCATGCAACATGGCATGGCCTCAGCCTCAATGTGTGAATGAGCACCTTGAGGAATGAATGATCCATTTATTGTTCACACACACAAAACAAATCTTATTTTCCCTCCACAATGCTACTGAATATGAAAGTTACTAATCCGGTGAGCCGATGCGTGTAACTGCGACGCATGTGTATCGTATAGGAAGATCAAGGAGAGCATGGGTTCTGTGGCGGCCAAATTAAACTTCCTAACGCACAGCATGGCCCAGGGGAAGAAACAAGGACCTCAAATCAGGGATGGTGTTCCTGCTCCCAGCACCAACATTCAAGAAGCTGTCATCCATGACCACAGCCTCAAGGACAAAGTTGTGGTAAAGCTACTATTTTTTTAATCTTTCCTATCTTCATTTCGGCCCTCACGCATAAGAATCGTTGCCTAATTTTGATTGGCAGATCTATTACCTGAGAGTGACCATTGATGACGGCTACGTCTTTAGCGAAATGACATTTGAGGACTTTGAGATGATCCACAAGCAGCTTCAGAAACACTTTATAGAGTCTACTCTGCCTCAGTGAGTCAGGACACACACCTCTCCACCTGTCTCACCAGAACAACGCACCTACCTTTTTATTGTTTTTCATTTCACCTTTTATTTTACCAGGGAAGATCAGTTGAGAACAGCTTCTCATCACTCAGCATTCGAGACATGCACGCTCTTAAGGCTGCGCAATTGGCCAATTATCTGAAAGGGGTGTGTTAAAAAAAACAGCAGTGTTCGCCGTTGACTTTGCAAACTCAAATTTTTTTTTTTTACAAACTTTTTGCAATCCTGTGAATGACAAAACTAATATTTAGTTTTTTATAAGTGCTTTACATCTGTGTGGCATGGACTCCACCAACTTGTGGCACTTTTCAGGTGTTATTCCACTCCAACATTCCACAACCTTTCTTGGTTTTGCTTCAGAAACAGCATTTTTGATGTCACCCCACAAGTTCTCCGTTAGATGAAGGTCCGGGGATTGGGCTGGCCCCTCCAGAACATAAGAACATAAGAAGATGGTTGCTGGTTTACTGAGTCATTTCAAGGGCATGTCCTCTTCAGCATAAGGCAACACGACCTCTTCAAGTATTTGGACATATGCAAACTGATCCATGATCCCTGCTATGGGATAAATAAGCCCAACACTAAAAAGAACTGAACGTTTAATGGAGTTCCAGTCACTTGTTGCACCAAAACTGAATGCATTTTGGCCAAAGACAGTGCAGGCCTTTGGAAGAGACAAGGTCACTGGATCTCGGGTGATAGTTGTTATGGGGAAAGATGCAAGAGGTCGGTGGGGTATTGAGGTCTTTTCCTTTGAAGAGTCTCATAGACAAGTAGAAGCCCGTGATGAAGTTGTCGAGTGTGGAGGGAGTGCCAACCAATCAGTTTGTAAAGAGCACAATAGTGTGGTGGGACCCAATCTGGCCTAGACTTTGGCCTGCAGATGATTTATGTGTAACTTGAAGGAAAGTGAATGCTCCAACCAGATACTCAGGTATAAACTCCAGTTCTGAGCCATCAGAGGGGGGGCAAGTGACACTTTTTTTGCATTTGGTCTCTTTTGAATTGAGGTCCTGAAAAGATGTCTCAATGGACGTGAGGCTGAGCTGACTTTATCCTTCTTTATGTCCTCCTCCAGGTTCCCTTGCTGGTATAAGTCATTCACGCCAAACAAGAAGGTCTTCCAGTTGAACAAATACCTGGAACAGCTTTTTGAAGGACCTTGCAAGGGAGTATGTCGTGTGGATGTCGATTCTCTTGGTGCTGTCCGTAGCGGTTTTACGAGCAAACCTCTTTCCTTTCAGAATGAATTTGTGTGCAGCTTGTTCTTGGATGGACCCAGGAGAGAGATTGAAGAAAATGTGCCAACAGGTCATTATCTGCTTTTGAACACACACGCCAATACAGTGGAAGAATTGTACCAATCATTATATTGGTAATACCTCGGGGTGTCCAATGATATCAACCCACCAAAATTATTGACCCGATATTGGCATCAAAATGAAATATTAGTAGATATTGTTATTGGGTTTTTTCACTGATTTCACTGAAAACTGTATATAGACCTATGGGCTCCCGTATTTTCCAGCTTGCAAATGATGACCTCATCAACCGTGTCTGAAGTGTGTAACCAAGCAGTAACTAGCAGGTAACGAGCTGGCTTGCTCTGTGCTTGACCAACGTTATGTCTGTGGCGCCTCTTTAAGATACTAAACTTGCGCTTTGCAATGACTGCAAAGCGTTGATTATGGGAGGCGGAAGCAAGACTTCCCATTCCCAGGGCGGAAACCATCAATCGTACCGCACCGGATAACCGAGCCTTTTCGATCAAGACGGCAGATTCACCAAACTTGTGTAGTTCCGCGAGCCACGCTTTTCCATGCCCAGTCGCAAGTAGTTCTAAGATGATTGATTACCCGCTTTGTTTACCGCCACGTCGAGAAGCTACAACGAACCGATCAACAATTTCACCACCCAGGTTGGGGATGTACCAAATGCCGGCGACCAATGGCTCAGAGGAGTTGGTACATTCCTTTTCCGGTGCAAAACACATTAACAAAAAGTAAAACAAATTACAATTTCACCACCCAGATGGGGGATTGTACCACACGAGTCAGACAGGAAGCGGTAATATGTGGGATTTTGGGTGTTAATGGAGGAGGTTGGCGTGGTGTTTTGTTGCACACAATTGTTGGGCGTTGTTACTTACCAGACGCAAGCAACTAATGTACTCCATCAAATATTTTAATGGGGTAAAATGGGGGTACAAATCCCAGGCCCCCAACCCCCAAATCCGAGGCCATGGTTCTCAGTCGGAAACGGGTGGACTGTACCCTCCGGGTTGGGAGTGAGGTCTTGCCTCAGGTGGAGGAGTTCAAGTATCTTAGGTTGTTGTTCACGAGTGAGGGAAGGTTGGAGCGTGAGATCGACAGACGGATCGATGCAGCATCAGCAGTAATGCGGTCTCTGTACCGGACCGTCGTGGTGAAGAGAGAGCTGAGCCGGAAGGAAAAGCTCTCTGTTTACCGATGGATCTACGTTCCCACCCTCACCTATGGTCATGAGTTATGGATCATGACCGAAAGAACTAGATCGCGGTTACAAGCGGCGGAAATGAGTTTCCTCCGTAGGGTGGCTGGACTCACCCTAAGAGATAGGGTGAGGAGCTCGGCCATCCGGGAGGAGCTCAGAGTAGAGCCGCTGCTCCTTCACATCGAGAGGAGCCAGTTGAGGTGGCTCGGGCATCTAGTCCGGACGCCTCCCTGGCGCCTCCCTGGTGAGGTGTTTCGGGCATGCCCAGTCGGGAGAAGGCCCCGGGGAAGACCTAGGACACGCTGGAGGGACTATGTCTCACAGCTGGCCTGGGAACGCCTAGGTGTCCTCCCGGTGGAGCTGGAAGAGGTCGCCGGGAACCGGGAAGTCTGGACTTCCCTACTGAAGCTGCTGCCCCCGCGACCCGGACCCGGATAAGCGGAGGAAAATGGATGGATGGATGGATGGGGGTACAATCCTCTTTCGGGTGGTTTCATGGTCACTGGTTTTGGTTTGGTTTGGTTCAATTAGTTTGGAACATGCATACATTGTACAAGAAAGATTCATGTTACATTCCTCAGTTGTACATGTCCGAAAAGGAGTAGGTGGAAGCACATGTGTATATATACATACACATATATATTATATGCATACACATACATGCATATATTTAAATATATATATATATTCCCATTTTTTTCTTCCTCTTTCCTTCCCTCGTCCCTTGTTGGTTTCCGGATCAGCATCTTGCTGTCTTGGTGTTCACACGAATTCCCGATTTTAATACTTTGTTGAGCGTGCTCTTTCAACGTTGATATCAATGTTCTTATTATTGAATGTAATCTTAGTTTTGTGCATTGTATCCTCTTTTATCCTTGTTGTCATGATTTATGTGATGTTTAGTATGCATCCAGATCGTTGATATCTTTGATAACAAGCACTCCTGCTTCTCCTGGAGCTCCATGTAGCTTGATGTATATTTTTCCGTTGGTGCTCCAAGTACTTTGTATCTTTCCCTGCTTCCTCAAGTCTCGTGCTTTCTTGGCAATGTCAGCGTTGCGTTTTGTCAGATGCTCATTTAGGCAGACGCTTGTGCCTTTCAAGTTCTTCCTCTGTTTCAGCAGGGCAGTTTTGAATTCCATGTTGGTGAACTTGATGATGACGGGTGTTTCTGCCATACAGTGGGATGCAAGTATCAATGGTGTTGATATCGACATCCACCTCCTTTGATTGTAGGAAGCTGACAAGCTTTGCTCTGCTGACGGAACATCCATTCCATCTGCTTCTCCTCTGTTATGA
This sequence comes from Oostethus manadensis, assembly GCA_024372805.1. Taxonomy (NCBI): domain Eukaryota; kingdom Metazoa; phylum Chordata; class Actinopteri; order Syngnathiformes; family Syngnathidae; genus Oostethus; species Oostethus manadensis. The sequence goes on from QODF01000153.1 coordinate 657,139, forward strand.
GCTTCCCTATCTTTTGACCCGGGTGGAATTCTGAGCCCTGTGAGGATCACATCATTCATTTGTGAATTCTGATCCATCTCCTCCATTATAGTTTTCCTTTGCTCAGTGATGTTATGCTTCTTTCTCTTCCTCCAGAGCGGTGCGCCAGGCAGCATTTCCTTCCAAAAGTGGCTTTTTATTATCCTGCAAAGCCTTGATATCAGTGCGTAGTGCTTTATTATCTGCCGTAGGGTTTTTAACCTCTTTAAGAGCAGCACACAACGCAACATTTTTATCTTGCAACTTCTCGATTTCTTCTTTTAGAGCTTTAGTTTCTTTGCTCAGTGCTCTATTTTGCTCTACACCACGGACCCCTAGGATCTTTTCGATGATACTGTCATTCTGCGATTGTGCATGTTGAATCAGTGACTGCAAATTCTTAAGGCCAACCCCACCACCGTGTCTCCTGCATCTCCATCTTCATTTGTTCTAACCACTTAAAATCTTGCATCCAGCTCTCCCCGAAATTTTCCACCACCACATTTTTTTCTTCTTCTTGTTTTTCTGATGTACTCAACGGGGACAACAGCTTCAGTAGGGAAGTCCAGACTTCCCGGTCCCCAGCGACCTCTTCCAGCTCCAACGGGAGGACACCAAGGCGTTCCCAGGCCAGCTGTGAGACATAGTCCCTCCAGCGTGTCCTAGGTCTTCCCCGGGGGCCTTCTCCCGGCTGGGCATGCCCGAAACACCTCACCAGGGAAGCGGCCGGGAGGCATCCGGACTAGATGCCCGAGCCACCTCAACTGGCTCCTCTCGATGTGAAGGAGCAGCGGCTCTACTCTGAGCTCCTCCCGGATGGCCGAGCTCCTCACCCTATCTCTTAGGGTGAGTCCAGCCAGAGTTCCTGCCGCTTGTATTCGCGATCTCGTTCTTTTGGTCATGACCCATAACTCATGACCATAGGTGAGGGTGGGAACGTAGATCCATCGGTAAACAGAGAGCTTTGCCTTCCGGCTCAGCTCTCTCTTAACCACGACGGTCCGGTACAGCGACCGCATTACTGCAGATGCTGCACCGACCCGTCTGTCGATCTCACGCTCCAACCTTCCCTCACTCATGAACAAGAACCAGAGATACTTGAACTAATCCACCTGAGGCAAGACCTCACTCCCAACCCGGAGGGTACAGTCCACCCAATTCCGACCCGTTTCCAGGGCCAGCATCCTTTAAAATTGTAACAGAAGCTCGCTTTCTTTTGTTTGGCGTTGTTGCTAGGCAACTGCTTTAAACTTCCGTAGCTAGCCGGTTAGCTTGGCTTCGTAGCAGCTTCCAGCACATGTAACTCGTTTATTTCAAGGAATCTGTACCTCTCGCCAATCCAAGTCGGGGGAATTAGCAACAAGTTGCGGTCTTGTGTTCCTGAAATGTATTCACAAAAGCAGCAAAACAGTTGTAGTTTGTAGTATCCTCAGCAGAGCTCTCGCCTTGTACATCCTCTCCAGTCAGCAAAGGGGAAAAAAAAGTGTTTTGCACGTCTCCACCACCAGCATTAACTGGAAAATGAATGCACCAACTCCCCCGGACCTGTTCCGTGTCCCACTTCCTATTTTTTTTGTACATTTCCCTTTCGGCCGGTGTCCTTTTTATTCTGGTTTGCTTTTTGTTGACACGTTTTGCATTTCTCAGCCACAGTAGCATTTACATCAAATAGATCAAATATACGATTTTAAATATACTTTTGTGTTGCAATCTGTTATTTTGGTGACACGGTGCTTCTTTTCTCTGATTTCTCTCGCATAATCGGCGCCCCGCAGTCGTTGCAAAATTGCCTGTTTACAATCGGAAGGCAAATCTTGGAACTAAACCTTGGACTGCAGACATACTGAGCAAGCTCGCTGCTCTGTGGGGCACATTGTTTTGACGAGATCACAATACCAGTACGCTCAGATATCAATGAAAACAATGTCAACAAACTGCCGTAGGTTCAAAACCCTTGTGTTAAGAACTTGGTTCGATTTGAAAGAATAACATGCGTTTCCATGTTGACTTTTGCAGAAGACTGCCCTCAAATCCAGCTGTACATTTCTTACACCGACCGCAAGCTCTCGGTCTTGGTGAAACATCTCAAGAACATTGTAAGTGAAATGAATAACGCTGGGGTGAAAAACACTTAAAGGGATAGTTTGGATTTTTTGACGTTAAAAGGAAACTTTTTTGGGAATTTTGTTCGTGTTTGTGTGACATGAATATGACATATTAACCAAGCTTCAGCGACATTGTTATTATTAACGTTGTTTTGTCAAAGAACTACATTACCGGGGTAGAGACACCTTGTCATACCACACCGGCTAGCTTCACCGCACATTCGCCCGCAGCGCCGGGCTACAAAAGGCTACATACGGGAGCTGCCGCCACTGCTGCTGCGTTTTTGAGTTTGCTAGTTAACGCTCGGCAAAATAGTGTGTTGTCGTGAATGTACCTGTTACTACATGGTCACAGCCTGGATAGCGGGCTTCCTAGCCGGAATAAGTGTGTCCCGTTAGGTGCAGTAATGAGCTGTCTCTTTTATCTGTTATGTCTTTAGACTCACAGAAAAGCAAAAGACGTGTTCATGCCTCACATAAGGATTGTGAATGATGAGCAAAGTTTTAAAAAAGGTGCACTTTTCATTGAAGTTGTATGACATCCCCATCAGCAGTGCAGTGCACTGACCTTCCCTACATTTGCATCATAGAGCAGTTCCAACTCCATCTGCCGAAGTTTGTTTGTCTTTGTGCTAGAAGGAATGTCGCCGTCACTTGTTTCGTTGTTTACTTTCTCTATAAAAGGGAAAGAAAATAATGCTGAGCAATTGTGAGGTGTGATGTTTTTCTTGGGAAATGGTTTTGTGATGCAAATGTGTTGCTCTTTCGAACACATACTGTTTAAACACAACGGCGCAACGCTTTAAGTGACTCTACCAACTAAAAAAACTGGCCAGACACGGGGGGGTTCATTGTTGATGCACTACACTGCTGATGGGGATGTCATACAACTTCATGTCATGAAATCCAAACCATCCCTTGTTAATACCTACTACCTACCTGTTATTACAGAAGACTGCAAACGGCTCTAATCCCGATGCCTACGTAGTCACGTGTCTGAGACCAGACCCCCAGAGGCGATCCAAGAGGAAGACTGAAGTGGTGCGGAATCATGACAACCCCACCTTCAATGAACTGGTACTCTTATTGCTCCCAAGAAACACTGGACACAATGTGGACATGTTCACAACTCCTGTTGTCAGTTTGATAAAGTATTCATACCCCTTGAAATTTTTTCACATTTTGTCACATTATGACAATAAACTTTCATATATTTTATTGAGATTTTATGCAAAAGACCAACACAAAGAAGGAAAATGGAGGACCTGATGCTTTTACAAAGCAGTAATTTCAGTAGAAATTGCGTGTGAATGCTGGTGAGCAGAAATGTAGAATGAATGTCAAAATGTGAAAATCTATTCACCGACTGAAGATCAAACCAGCAATCATCAGGTTGAGGAGACGGCCATTGTACGACCCATGCCGTGCCATGGTTCACAGAATAAGCAGACTGGTACAGTAGCTGTAAACGTAACATTGTTTTTAATCAGTAGAGGGCGCAAAATGAAGCGCCCATTCATTTTCAATGGGAAAATTGTAACAAAAAATATGACATTACAGAATTAGAGCATTGTTTAATCCGTCATCCGGAAGGGGAAGGAGGATGGCAAGAGTGCAAACCTATCAAGACTTGGACATCCACTAAAACGTAGATAAACAGATAGATAGAACAAGGTAATTTGTTGTGGCCGACATCATAAATGTGTTTATTTATTTAGATGCAAACTCTACCTGGCATCCTTTTTACCAAAGACAAAGTCGCTGGGTATCAGGAAAGTCTCCGGATCAGTTCAAAACCTCCATCATTATTTTCTAACCCAGATCTTCCCGATCCCATAGACCCCCAGAGATGCTGAGTGAAACATAAACCCAGAGCTGCGATGAAATGGTTTCAAACCAAAACATTCATGTGTTGGAATGGCCCAGTCAAAGGCCAGACCTAAATCCAGCGGAGAATCTGTGGCAACAAAACATTTTTAGTGTGCAGAGCTGGTAGACATTCCCCAAGAGTGAGTGTGATTGCAACGAAATTTGATTCCACCAAGTATGGACTCGGGGGGGGCGCTGAATGCTTTTGCCCAAAATTTTCAGTTTAGTTGTAAAATAAATTGTGTGCGGCTTTGTGTTTGTTCTTGACATAAAATCTCAGTAAAGTATATATACACACTGACTACTCTTAAAGTATATCCAAGCCTCATTTCTATAGTACATACATACTGCATGTCTAAACATGAATTCCTTAATTGGCTTTAAAGTCACAGCCCTGCACATTTGGCAAAGGTGATGGGCATGGGCACTGCCAGTACAACCCGTTTAAAGGAGAATTCATTTGGAAAAACTTTCAAAGACTATAACGCTGTAAAAATGTGTGTGCTGCTTGCAGTTGGTGTACACGAATGTGCCCTTACTGTACGGCATGGTGCTGGAGGTGAGCGTGAAGAGCAAAAAGACTTTTGTGGCCGCAACAAACATCAAACTGGAGGAGGAGCTACTCGACAAGGAGACCTGGTTTACACTTAGGAACTGTGCAATCTAAGCCGAGGTGCACTAAAGCCCTGCTGCCAGAAGGGGGTGCAACCACAATGACAAATACTCGCACATCCGAGCCACAAACTGTGGATGGAAGTTTTGGATGAAGTTACTCAGGTAAATGCACAGCATGTGAGATGCAGTGATCCTTTAAAGGAGGGTTCCACATGTTCTGATTCTGTGGCTTTGGGTTGGAGAAGACATTTCATTACTTCCCCTTCCATTGTCAGAACATGTTTCAGTTGTGGAAATGGCAGGGTGCACGAAGGCATGCTTGAGTTTTTTTGTGAAACAGCTCACACCCTGACCTCCAACACAACAAGCACAAAATCCTGCAGAAACGCTCTCAAATCTTGTCTTCCCAGAAGAGTTCCAAGTGTTCTAGCTGCCACAATCCCTGTAGATGTATGCATCCACCCATGCAAACCCATGGACGATCAAAGGGTCACTGACATGAACATTGCTTAAATAAGTCATATATTGTCTGTACGAATGTTGAAAGCGAATGGTAAGTTAGCAAAAAGTACATTTATGGCAGTCGTTATGACAAACCCCGCTACACAAACACGGATAGAGAACTTGTAGAACATTCAAAACGCAGGAGGGCAAGTTACTCTGGAGTTGCAATTGTTTTAATTGGGCTTCCTAATGAGCGTAAAGGGGTTTTTAGAGCCTTTATTATTGTGTCTGACACATACGACTGTGAAAAGATGTTTATATAACAGTTATAATGCTGTGGAACCTCGACTTACAAAAAATTCATAATACGAATTGGGCTTTGAAGATATTTCCGTCCCATTTAACGAAAATGAAAAGTGCCGCTCAGAATTTTTAAGGTACTGCACCCTGCGCCCTCCCTTGGGGCGGTAATGCACCAAAGTAATGGATGCCAACCGCCGTAGAACCCAAGAGGAAGAAGCAGCCCTCCCATTGGTTATCTCTGTTATCTCCCAACATCCTCTTTCTCTCAAAATCTCTAATGATGGCCAATCACGGCGTCCCTTTGCTCCCATTGTAATAATTATAAAACTCCTCTTAAATTTACTATGTAATGTACTGCATTCATTTTAAATGAAGTTCCAGTACGTACCTCGTGACATTTGTTATTATTTTTCATTGCTTTTATTAGATTGTTTTTTTTTAACATTCATGCACATGAAAATGATTGTTGTAATTCATGAACGTATTTCTTTTGGGTGGGCACAATATTTAAACTTTATACGAGTGTTTTCGAGGGGGCTGGATCGGATTACGCCTTTTATTTGGTAAATCTTGTCTCTCCAAGACACAAAAGCTTCTTCGGAAGGAATTAATTTCGTATCTTGAGGTTCCACTGTACTTTGCAGGCTTGTCGCTATGGTGGAATAGTGTTTAGAAGGCATGTCAAGTGTGCTCTGTGCCAACATTGGCATCATCATTCTTGTCTCGTCTTTTCATATTTAAGCAAAGCTGACAAATGATGTCGCTGACTTTTTAGGAAGACGTGAGAATGACTACCATGTGCTCCACTGTGCTTGATCGGTGGCCTTGGAGGTGCCAACATTATCATTATTTTACTACCATCCCCCTGCTGACAGCCCTCCTATCTCTCAGTTACTGGATTTAGTGATGGACCAGGACCGAAATAGACTGGATTTAGTTCAATAATGTATACCTCTGTGAATGCTATTTATATTATTCCCTGCAGGATTTCTCACGTGGGAGGGAAGGAGGAAAAAAATGTGCCGCTCTTTCGTAGCAGAGCTTTAGTGGAGTGTTACTGAAACCTGGAATCACTTGGTAGGTCTCAGCCCGTGCTAAAAAATGGGATTGATTGGTCCGAGAGGGAAAGCAACTTTGCATCAAATATTAATTTTGTCACAGGAAACTACAATCTCACTGGAGGGATTTTTCAGTTTCAGCTTTCCAGCCCTGCTGGAGTGTTTGGTCTGTTCCCAAAAGCAGCACACAGGCAGCAAAATCTATTTATCACACAATAAAGCTGGTATTTATATCTGAGGAAGTGCATTGGCTTTGATTTATTTGCATCTTTTTGTTGTTGAGCTGCCTCTCTGTTGGCAGCGTGTGCGTGCGTGTGCGTGTGTGCGTGCATGTGTGTGCGTGTGCGTGTGTGCGTGCTGTGGAGCTGATTTAGGAATACCAGACAAACACAAAAAGGGAGGCTGGATCCAGGCTGCATCCATCTCGGGAACGGAGAGGTACCCACCGATAGCCTGGAGGTAAAAAAATAAAAAAAAATCGGTATTGTGTAAAGAGTCGTATTTACCCATCAAAATGTACTAAAGGAAGGCTGATCGATCCAAATACCGATTGTATTGATACCAGACTGGCGTAGACTGGTGGGTCAGTATCACCATAAAGTGCCTTTGAGACTTCCCCATCTCCCCAAAGTAGCTGAGCTTCACATTCATTGTACTGAGTAGATGTTATGCTGATGGAAATGCATGCTGGTTACGCTCCCACGCTTTTTATAAGATAACTCCCAGCAAAGAAAGTACATGAGAACAGCCAGATGAAGTATGGCCGCCCTGCCATGGACATATTAATACATTGCCACTATTAAACGCAAACTCCTCAGGGGCATGGTCCCGGGGGGGATGAGATCCGCCTGGAGTTCCTCAAGGCCCTGGATGCTGTGGGGGTCTCTGCAGCATCTAAACTTGGACATCGCGGGAGGTGCCCCTGGATTTGCAGACCAGGGTGGTGGTCCCGCCTTTTAAGAAGAGGGACCGGAGGGTGTGTTCCAACTATTGTGGGATCACAGTCCTCAGCCTTTCCGGTAAGGTCTATTCAGGGGATCTGGAGGAGCAGTGTGGTTTTTGTACTGATTGTGGAACTGTGGACTAGCTCTGTACTCTCAGCAGGGTCTTTGAGGGTGCATGGATGTTTTCCCACAAGGAGAAGGCATTCGGCTCTGTTCCTTGGAATACTGTGGGGCGTACTCTGAGAATATGGGGTATCGGACCACCTAATTAAGTGGTTCATTCCCTGTATGACCGGTGTCAGACTTTGGTTCTCATTGCCGGCAATAAGTCAGACCTGTATCCGTGAGGGATGGACTTCGCCAGGACTACCCTTTGTTCTTTGATTCTTCTTCCGATTATAAACAGAATTTCTAGGCGCAGCCAGGGCTTCGAGGGGTTCCGGTTTGGTGACTGCTGGATTGGGCCTCTGCTTTTTTCAGATGATGTGGTCCTGCTGGCTTCGAGTCATGACCTTCAACTCTCACTGGATTGGTTCACAGCCAAGTGTGAAGGGGCTGGTATGAGACTCAGAACCTGTAAGTCCAAGTCAATGGTTCCCCCCCCCGGAAAAGGGTGGAGTGCCATCTCCGCGTCAGGGATGAGATCCTGACCCAAGCGGATTGTAACGGGATCTGCACTGATACGGACTCTGCATCGGTCATTTGAGGTAAAGAGGGAGCTGAGATGAAAGTTTACTGATTGATTCTACGTTCCTACCCTCACCTATGATCATGAGCTACGGGTAGTGACCAAAAGGACAAGATGGCGGGTACAAGCGGCCAAAATGAGTTTTCTTCGCAGGGCGGCTGGGCTCTCCCTTGGAGATACGGTGAGAAGCATTTGGGAGAGACTCGGAGTAGAACCGCATTCCCCCTGGAAGCCTTTCTTGGGAGGTGTTCAGGGCACGTCCAACCAGTAGGAAACCTCTGGGAAGACCCAGGACACATTGGAGAAACTATGTCTCTCAACTGGCCTAGGAATGCCTCGAGATCTGCCGGGAGGAGCTGAACGAAGCAGCTGGGGAGAGGGAAGTCTGCCTCTGCTTAGGCTTCTGTCTCCACGACCAGACCTCGGATGGATGGATATAAAATGCAAGATCATAGAAAAAGCAAAATGCAGTAGCTGTTGCCATATATAAGAAACGACGGCACCATTTCATGGCAGGCGTGCTGCCAAGGTGGACAACGGCAGGGTTGACATCGTTGGCTAATGTTATTAAATGAGCTCATGGTGGACCTTCAGAGAGCAACATGAGTCAGTTAGCAAGCTCTCTGGTGGACAAATCTTTTTCAAAAAGCTTTCATGTGAAGTCATATTTCACTATGACAGCGTAAGCTCCACACCACAGGTCGGAAACGACGAAATGTGAGCGAGAATACTTACTTTGCAACTAGCCACGCTTTCAGCCTCCAATGCAGAGACCAAATGCTGGTGGTAATGTCACTGGAATCATGCGAGGGTTTCTTAAAGGGCTGGTTATCCCATAATGAAAGAGTGCACAGCAGTTTTGGGGACACATGCAAAATGGTTGAATTGGTTATGGAAGTAGTGGTGTGAAAGCCCTGCCTTTTTTTATTTCTCTTTTTGGCATGTTTTTCACACTTGAATGTTTCCCATCATCAAAGAAATATAAAAATTATTCCGTGACAACACAAAATGCAGTTTTTGACTCGAAGTTTTTATTTTTAAGGGAGGAAAAAATGCAAAGCTACAGGAGCTAAAGATTTTAGCCTAAAGCTAATAAGTGTTTGGGCCACCTTTAGCAGCAACAACTGCAGTCAAGCAGTTTTGATAACTTGCGATGAGTCTTTTACAGTTTTGGGGAGGAATTTTGCAGAATTGTTGTCATTCAGTCACAACAATTCTTGGCTTTTCCAGCATGAAGCGCCTTTTTAAGGCCACAGCATCTCAATAGGATTCAGGTCAGACTCCAAAGTGTTCAATTGGTTTTTCTTCAGCCATTCAGAGGTGGACTTGCTGGAGTGTTTTGGATCATTGTCCTGCTGCACAGCCCGAGATGGTTTCAGTTTGAGGTCACCAACAGATGGGCGGACATTCTCCTTCAGTATTTTTTGCTAGACAGCAGAATTCATGGTTCCATTTATCATGCCAAGTCTTCCAGGTCCTGAAGCAGCAAAACAGCCCCAGACCATCGCACTACCACCACCATATTTTACTGTTGCTCTGATGTTCTTTTTCTCAAACACGTGGTTACTTACGCCAGATGGAATGGGACACACACTTTCCAAAAAGTTCAACATTTGTCTCGTCAGACCACGGAGTATTTTCCCAGAGGCCTTGGAGATCATCAAGATGTTTTCTAGCAAAACTGAGACAAGCTTTAATGTTCTTTTTGTTCATCAATGGTTTTGGTCCTGGAACTCTGCCACGCAGGCCATTTTTGCCCGGTGTCTGCCTTATGGTGGAGTCATGAACACAGACCTTAAGTGAGGCCTGCAGTTCTTTGGATGTTGTTTTGGGGTCTTTTGTGACCTCTTGGATGAGCCGTCGCTTCCCTCTTGTTTTGGCCATTTGCGGATATTGGCTCAGTGATTAGCTGGAGTACCAAAGCTTTAAAAATTGCTTTAACATTTCCTGACTGAGCTCTCAATCTGTTATTTTTTAACAGGGGGGGGGGGGGTAATTACTTTTCCACACAGGGCAAGCGATGGAGGTCTGGTTTTTTCCCCCTTGATAATGAACCGTTTCATTGAAAAACTGCATTTTGTGTTCAGTTGTGTTGTCACAGACTAATGTTTACATTTGTTTGATGATCTGGCCGCACGGTGGCTGAGTGGTTAGCACATTGGCCACACAGTCAGGAGATCTGGAAGACCTGGGTTCAAATCTCCGTTGGGCATCTCTGTGTGGAGTTTGCATGTTCTCCCCATGTGTGTGTGGGTTTTCTCCGGGTACTCCGCTTTCCTCCCACATTCCAAAAACATGCATGTTAGCTTCATTGGCCGCTCTAAATTGTCCAGTAGAGTGTGAATGTTTGTCTATATGTGCCCTGCCATTGACTGGCGACCGGTCCCGGGTGTACCCCGCTTCCCACCCAAAGCCAGCTGGGATAGGCTCCAGCATACCCGCCACCCTATTGAGGATAAGCGGTATAGAAAATGAATGAATGAATGAATGATGATCTGGAACACTTGAAACATTTAAGTAACCACACTGAAGACACTTTCTAGTGATACTGACCAAGGTGATGATACTGGCATGATGAGATGGATATTTCTCAGTTCCCTTCTACTCTGTTTTTTCCACAAATGTGGGTTTTTCCTCGCCCTTATTTACTTGGAATCCAACAGACACCAAATGTTGCAAATTTTCCCAAACCTTATTGTCGTAGGCTCACCTTTCTTCAGGCTGTAGAAGGGCAGCGTGTACTGGCCGACAAAGTCACTGGACAGAAAACCCGTCTGGTCGCGGACACAGAAGCGGACCAGGCACAGCTCGGGAATGCTGATGCGGAAGTTCATGTCGGCGTCCCAGTACGGATTCAAAGCTGCAATGGTCATCAGCTTCTTTAATCACTTTATGAACTAGTAAGTGCAACTCTATAAGACATTAGGAGAGGGGATGCAATGCTGATACTAGAATTTCCCATGGTTGACACAGGGGTGTTCAAAGGGTGGCCGGGGGGCCATTAGCAGCCCCTGGCACGTTCTAAAAATATAATCTAACAAAAATAAAATACAAATAAAAGCACTACAAATAGAAAAATCAGCAACAATATTAACAAGCATTCATTTATTTATTCAGCAAAATATCAGCAACAATTTTGCAATGTTTAAGTCATTCTAAAAATCTGTAATTTCACGAGAAAACTAAAAACAATTTAAAAAATCACCAACAATTTCATAGAAGGCTTGTTTGTTCTGAAAATCTAATTTAAAAATTGAAAAATCAGCAATTTTACAATACATTACTTTATTCATTCAATATAATATAGAACAAAAAATATAAATAATAAACAGCAAAAATGGAAAAATAATGTAGAATGTTTGGGCAAACTCCCACGTACCCTCCAGTACCCTTGCAAGGGTGTAGAGCTCACGTTGCACCTCCTGTAGCCGAGGTTTGACCAACGGTCGTACCCTTTTCTCCAGCACCCTGGAATAGACCTTCCCAGGGAGGCTGAGGAGTGTGCTCCCCCTATAGTTGGAACACACCTTCTGGTCACCCTTCTTCAAGGGGGACCACCACCCCGGTCTCCCTCAACATCCAGAACCTTGAGGAACTCGGAGAAACTCGGCCACCCCCAGAGCCTTGTCACTAGGTAGGGTTTTGACTACCCCAGATACCTCAGCCACATGTGTTCATGTCCTCATACTCTGCTTCCACTACAGAAGGTATGTCAGTGGGATTAAGGAGGTCCTTAAAGTGTTCCTTCCACCAACCAAGTACATCCTCAGTCAAGGTCAGTAGGGCTCCATCCTCACTGTCAACAATGTGGCCCAGGCACTGCTTCCCCTTTCGGAGGCGTCGGATGATTTGGCAGAACCTCTTCAAGGATGACCAAAAGTCATCCTCCATGTCTTCACCAAACTCTACACACACCCAAGTTTTTGCCTCGACCATCCATGCTCGAAAGGACCTCTGGTGTCCACCATTGGGCTTAAGTCTTCCTGTCACTCCCACTGGCTGCCTCAGCAATGGAGGTGCGGAATACAGCCAATTCGGACTCGATATCCGACTACAATATTGGGCCTCCAGGTCTGTCCAGCATCCTCCCTCGCCATTTAATCCAACTCACCAGCAGGTGGTGATCATTCCACAGCTCAGCTACTTCTTCTTCACCCACGTTTCCAAAACATGCGGACGTTTGTCTGACGGTACGGCTACAAAGTCGATCATAGACTTGTGTCCTGGTGCCAACTGCACATGTGGACATCCTATGTTGGAACGTGGTGTTTGTTTTGGACAAACTGCAGTTCGCACAAGTCCAACAACACACCACACGGGTTCTGGTCGGGGAGACCGTTCTACCCAATCATGCCCCTCTAGGTCACGCTGTCATAGCCCACACAAAGTCACCAGCTGGGGTGCTCTACAGCATCCCTCTGATTCCAAGAAGGCTGGGTACTTTGAGCTTCCGTTTAGCGCATACACACAAACTACCGTCAGGACTCTTTCCCCCGCCCAAATGGGTTAAGGAATGATTCTCTCATTCACCCCTTAAGGAATTTGGTTTGATTTAAAAACTGTGGGTCAAGGTCAGTCTCAACTATGCCTAGATAGATATGTATATGATATGTATACCTCTTGCACCAGCTGTGGAACCCTCCCCAAACCCAACCCTCAGATTGAAGATGCGCTGTGGGGGGGGGGTCTCCAAGCTCCCACGTGCAGGCTTTCAGAAGTTTAGGCGATAATCCATCGGGTCCTTCTGCTTTGCTGGCGTGCAAGCAGCAGAAGCCTTCCCCACCGGAGAAGTAACATTCCATGCGCCAATAATCAGATTTAGCTGTCGAAGACCAGGTCACCCAGCCGCCCACCCTCGACTGGTGGCCAAATCGAATAGCACCAGCAGACCCAGACCCTCATGCTTGACCCTGCAGGTGGCAGGTCTGCCCGGGTGGGATCCCGTGTGGCTTTTTCGGGCCCCACAAGTGAAAGCCCGACCACCAGGCACTCACCTGCAACCCCCTCTCCAGGGATGCTCCTCTTGATCTTCACAGGGTCTCCTGAATCACTCTTTGAATGGTTTGTCGCCTAGGACCTGTTTTCCTTGGGAGACCCTACCAAGGACAATAGCTCCCAATAACATAGCTCCTAGGATCTCTCGGGCACTCAAACCCCTCCACCACGATAAGGCTGATTCACGGAGGAGCTTCACTTTATTCTCCAACTTCATTTTACAAAAATTACAACATTTTTGTGTTTTGGTTTCTCATTACTAAAAACTGGTATTTTTCTTTAATATTTCAACTCAACGCTACTAAAACGACGAGTTTGTTCTTGTACAATTGTAACATTTTTCCTTGTTAGAATAATTTCTCTTTCAAGATTCTTTTATTTCTCATAATATTATAACTTTATAAAAACATCATTTTCTGTGTACCGTATATTTATTTTAACTTTATTCTACTAGAGTGAATAGTTTTCCTCAACATATTTATTACATTTCTTTTTTTTTGTGCTCAATTATAATTTTAGAATGTGCAACGAGCCAAAAAAAATGGGTTGCAAAATGCCCCCCCCCCCTACTTTGGACACCCCTGGTCTAGACTGCCAAAATGATGAGTCCAGTGTGTGACACTGAAGTACTTACAGTTGTTTTTGACTGTGTGTGTGGTTTTTCTGGTGCAGTCCGACGCAATCCCATGGATCTCCACTCTGACGAAAGGGTCCAGAGTCTTGCCGCTCCTGGGAACTGGTAGGTTGGAGCCGCTGATCACCTGTAGATGGGCACAGAACTATTTGAACCCCAGCTGATTGGGCAAGTTTGCCACTAACAAAGAAATGACCAGTCTGAAATTCCAATGGTAGCTTTATTTGAACACTGAGAGACAACAATGACCAAAAAAATGCGTTTCAAAAAGAGTTATACATTAATTTTGCATTCCCATGAAGGAAATAAGTATTTGATCCCCTATCTCCAGCTCCCAGGCGGATCTTATAGAGTATGATCTCATTGTTACATACTGTGGTGCTGAAATATTTCAGATCATCAAAGAAAAGTAAAAATTAGACAATGACAACACACCTGGACCCAAAATGTATTTTTTAAATGAAAGTGTCTGTTATAAAGGGATACATTCATTTTTTTGGCACACTTACCTTTGCAGAATTGTTGTCATTCAGCCACAGGGAGAAAAAAATCCAAACCTACAAGGTCCTGTGTGGAAAAGGGATTTTAGCCTGAAGCTAATAAGTGGTTGGGCCACCCTTAGCAGCAACAACTGCAATCAAGGGTTTACCATAACTTGCAATGAGTCTCTTACAGAATTTTGGCCCAACCATCTTTGCAGAATTGTTGTCATTCAGTCACAATGGAGGCTTTCCCAGCATGAAGCGCCTTTTTAAGGTCATGCCGCAGCATCTCAATAGGATTCAGGTCAGACTCCAAAATCTTCATTTGGTTTTTCCTCAGCCATTCAGAGGTGGACTTGCTGAGACTACAACCCAAGATGGTTTCAGCTTGACGTCACCAACAGAGGGCCGGATATTCTGCTACAGGATATTTTGGTTCCATTTATCACACACAAGTTGTTGAAGGAGCAAAACAGCTCCAGACCATCACACTACCACCACCGTATTTTACTGTTGCTATGATGTTCTTTTTCTGAAATGTGGCGTTACTTTTACGGATGGCCGTGCGGATCTTAAAGATCTGCTCTTTTTGTTCAGCAATGGTTTTGGTCTTGGAACTCTGCCATGCAGGTCGTTTTGGACCAGTGTCTTCCTTATGGTGAAGTCATGAACACTGACCTTAACAGAGGCAGGTGAGGGCTGCAGGTCTTTGGATGTTGTTGGGGATCTTTTGTGACCTCCTGGATGAGTCGTGCTTGGGGTAATTTTGGTCGGTTGGCCACTCTTGGGAACGTTCACCACTGTTCCATACAGTATGTTGCCATATTTGTGGCTGATGGCTCTCACTGTGGTTTGCTGGAGTCCCAAAGCTTTCGGAATGGCTCTATAGCATTTTTCACACTGACAGATCTCAATGAATGTATGTTGAGATATGTTTGAACCGGGGGAGGCCCTTTTCCACGCAGGACCATGCAGGTTTGGATATGTTTTTTCTCCCTTAATAATAAAAAGTTTCATTTAAAAACTGCGTGTTGTGTTGTCATTGCATTTGTGCGATGATCTGAACTAAGTGTGACAAACATGACTTTACGCTGACAGTCTTATGCTAAACAGGCGAGGAAGCTCGTGGAAAGATTTGGGGGGATTGTTTTCCTGAATAGATGAATAATTTAGACATTTGCAGCAGGGATGCTACTCAGGATTCCCGCAGCGTTGACTCCAGACTGCGAGGTTTCCCCATGAAGGGATCAAATAAGGAACGGTGACAATGTGGATAAAGGTGATGCCCCCCAAAGGAAATCGTTTATATTGCATACACGCAGCCAGGAAGTTGAGTTTGATCTCGGGCGTGCTTTTGTGCATGCAGGTTTGATAATAATAACGCCTAACCGAGCTACAAACCGAAACTACCGCGAACCCCTGACATCACTTCCTGTACAACACGAGCACGAGACTCACTTTTGCCTTCAATGGCCTATTTCCTCCTATTATGTCTACTATATTGGGCAATGCCAGTGTAAAGGCGACTATAGGGGTGTTATTTCATTACTAGAGGGCTCTAACAATGTTAAAAATTGTAGTAAGAAGGTTGTAAACAGATTTTCGATGCCCTAACGATAAAAATATTCCATTCATGAATAAGGAATCGCTCGTCTTGACAGATAAAGGGGAAAAAATCCAAATTGTGTAATGTAAGCAGAAAAATTTGATAATGCTAATGACTTTATAAAAATGATATTAAAATGACATCTTTTTGCTCATAATATCAAGATTTTATTGTCATAAATATGTCTTAAGAATATGAGCGACATTATTCTTGCAAAATGACTTTTTTTCTGCCGTTATACTCTTCACTCAAACTAATTTCCCCCCAAAATGTATTGGCTGTGTTGTTTCTCATTGGCCTGTTTTTTTCTTCATCATTTGCGTGATTTCTGTAACATTTCTCTTTCTCTGTCTTTTCAGATTACAGCTTCTTTTCCTCTGAAGATTTTGACTTTGATTTTTTGTAAAATTGCTGCTGACCTTTCCATTTTTGCTAGGGGTTATTTTTTTTTTGGAACAGCACTCCGGACACCCCTGGCATATTTCACCCTGCATTGGAGTGTTTTAGCATCTTTATTGCAGAGAATGTATGTCCCGTCGGTGGCAAAAGTTTAGCCCCCCCGCTATGCACTGATCTAAATTCCCTGATCCCCTCCGAGTGCTTTTACCTTAAGCAGCAGGTGTGTTGGCTGCACGCCGCGCTGGCTGCAGCCCGGATCAAAGCTCTTGTCGCTGGACCTGAGAAGAGCAGGCTTTAAGACGTAACCGCAGCCCCCGTTGTCCTGGAAACGGCCATCATTAAGGTCCATTTCCAATCCCACGGACTGGAAATTGAGTGCCACTGCAAAATAGAACTCATTTAAAATTGGACTCTGTCTTTGTTGTGTGTGTGTTGGGTTTTGAAATGCCGTGGTTTATACAATGTCCTGAAATGCATCTGCAGAAATGCTGCATGTTGCGTCAGGGCGGCGTTCAAGTGCAACTGTGCAGAAAGCGCAAAGGTTCTTTCACGCAGATGACAACGGGAAACAGCAGTTGTGATCTTATTGCCAAACTCCCATCCCGGCATAATCATAACCACCCCTTTTTGCAGAAGACGTTCTGCTGATCGCAGGGGGACTGATCAACCGGCCTGCTCGTCAAAATCACAAAATGTCCCCATCTGGCCGGCCGAGCATGTCAGGCTCGGCTTCTGCCGGCCGAGACAAAGCACCAGCAGTTGATCACGCTCGCCACTTTTAGTGGGTTTTATGCGCAAGGACACGATGTTGCAAACCCTGTCCTGTTCATTTGAGCTGCAGCTCCAAAGGAGCAGAAGTTTGCGTTTGAAACGCAATCCGAGAGGGGAGAAATCCATTTTAGAAACCATTTGAGTCTCCGGGTACAGCGCCGATTGGGCGGTCAGGCTGCGGACTGGAAGGAAATGTTCTTTCACTGCTAATTGACCCGTTTGATGTTGCAAAGCCGATGCAGTCTTTTCTTTTGGAGCCGTCGTCGGGCTTTGAGCCAGAACACTCTAAATCATCGAGCATTTCATCCGACGCTCGCTGAAAGAGTTCTTGAGTGCATTGTCGCTAAAGTCTGCGATGCTAAAAGCCCACAATTTCTACACGTTTGTGCTCCTGATCCTGATTTTGCATTAGGCAGCGGGATTACGAGAGCACAGATCTGTGCAACGGAAAATTTGTGTAGAACTTCCACACCGTGACTCCGGTTCCACGTGTTTACCGTTGGATTCACTTTCATCGCTGCAAGGCTACAATCTTTTCAACAAGCGCGAGCGTATTGCAGGACCAAGGGAGCTGTAGCCAACGTAACAATTGCAACAGTCCCTTCTATCGCCAATGTTGATCTGAAATCGGCGAATGTCGGTCCAGCCGCAGGGGTTGGGAAGAAGAGATTTATACTGGCGGCTCAGTCACTCAGGTTTGCTGGTGGGCTCGGAACCTCTAAACGTGGGGAGTCGTCCCACGCAACGTCGTTGTTCGAAACCTAGCGCCCTTTTCAGTGTCAAAATATTTAATTCCATCCATCGTTTATCCGAGGTCGGCAGCAACAAGCAGGGAAGTCCAGACTTCCCTCTCCACGGCCATGTCCAGCTCCTCCCAGCGAATTCTGAGGTGTTCCCAGGCCAGTTGAGAGACATGGTCTCTCCGATGTGTCCTGGGTCTTCCCAGATGCAGCCAATCCATCTGACGTGCTCCCCAGGGAGGCCTCCTGACCAGATGCCCGGGCCACCTCATCTGGCTCATCTGCATGTGGAGGAGCAGCATTTCTGCTCCGAGTTTTCCCGGATGACGGGGCTCCTCACCTTATCTCTAAGGGAGAGTCCAGCCACCCTACGCAGAAAACTCATCTGGGCCGCTTGTACCCGCCATCTTGTCCTTTTGTTCGCTACCTAAAGCTCATGAGCAAAGGTGAGGGTAGGAACGTAGATCGACCGGTGAATTGAGAGCTTTGCCTTTCGGCTCAGCTCTCTCTTCACTCCGACGGGCCGATGCAGAGTCCGCTTCACTGCAGACGCCGCACCAATCCGCCTGTCCATCTCGCGTTCCGTCCTTCCCTCACTCGTGAACAAGACCTTGGGGTTCTTCAACTCCTCCACTTGGGGCAGGATCTCCTCCCCAACTCGGAGATGGCACTCCACCCTTTTTCGGGCGAGAACCATAAACTCGGACTTGGAGGTGCCGATCCTCATCCTGGTCGCTTCACACTCGGCTGTGAACCGACCCAATGAGTGTTGAAGGTCCCGGCTCCGTGAAGCCAACAGGACCACATCATCTGCGTAAAGCGGAGACCGTATCCTGCAACCACCACTAAAACAAAACCCCTTGATGCCCCGGCTGCACCTGGAGATTCTGTCCATGAAAGCAATGAACAGAACCCGTGACAGCTCCGGCGGAGTCCATCCCCCACTGGAAACAATCCCGACTTATTGACCGCAATGCGAACCCAACTCTAATATCCAAAACCAACATGGGCTCAGCGCATGTCTGCTTCGTGACTGGAGGGTTCTAATAATGGTCAAATCTGTCATTAGAAGGTGAACCGGCTCTCACAACAAAATGTCCACTTTTGCGGGAATGAACCCGGAAGCAGTTACCTGCGACAAGCAAGGGATTGCATGTGTGTACATGTGCACGCTTGCCGCTAGATGTGCACCTCGTTTATCATTTGCTTGTCCGTGTTGTGCATACAGTCAGTCCCTCGGACCCACCAAGCTGCGAGCCGACGTTCCAAAACTCCTGAGGGTTATAGTTAGAGGAAGACGTCCTCGAGCCTGCTGGGTAAATCCTGCTGAGGAACCTCTGATTGTGTAGAACAAAATCCTTGCCTACAGGAAAAAAGGATGCGACCCATTCAAACGGTGAAAGTCTCATTTTGCCAGTAGTCACAATGTGCACAAACGCAACGCTGACACAAACACTCCCCTGCTAATTAGCTCGGCATCCACTCAGCTTTACAACGAGCTTCTGTAGGGCTGTGTGTACAAAAACTTCACATACTACTTTGCATACAAAACACCCAAATAACCGAATGAATATTAGATGTATAAGTCTGTATTGTACTGTTTGTTGGAATTTTGCCCCTCATTTACAATCCTTATGTGAGACACACATTCTAAAGATACCAAAACAGACTATTTAGACCAGGTCTTGTGAAAAACCAGCAACAATGCCCCATTTACATAATGTGATGATTATTATTATTGTTACTACTGTTGTTTTTACGCCCAAGAACTACGTTAATGACATAGTGACACCTCGCCACACCACACGTACGTTTCCATGTCTAAATATGAAAAAAGTAGGGCTGGTTACATTTTTTAAAAATCAAATTAATAACAGTTTTCAAGTCCATAGATCGGGTCCCCTTTCACAACTAAATATGCTGGTGCTACTGTATTTTATAAACAGAAAAAACACACGACAGGAGAGGATTATATACAGTGGTGTGAAAAAGTGTTTGTCCCCTTCCTGATTTTTTTGGCCACACTTTTATGTTATAGATCATCAAAAAACAAAAATATAAATCAGTGACAATGCAAACATTTTTCATTGAAGAAAATGAACCATGGCCATGTGTTACAAAAATAACAGATTGATTGACATCTATCAGTCTGTAAAAGGTTATTTAAGCAGCTTTGAGACTCTAGCAAATCACAGTGAGAGCCATAATCCACATATGGCCAACGATACAACAGTGGTGGACCTTCCCAGGCGTGCCCAGCCAACCAAAATTAACCCAAGAACACGGGAACGACTCATTGAAGAGGTCACAAAAGACCCCACAACAACATCAAAAGGCCTCGCATGCCTCAGTAAAGGTCAGTGTTCATGACTCCACCTTAGAGAGACACTCGGCAAAAACGGACTGCATGGCAGAGTTCCAAGACTGCTGAACATAAAGAACATTAAGGCTCTTCTCAGTTTTGCCAGAAAACATCTTGATTACTTTTGAGTAAATATGCTGTGAGACCTTTTGGAAGGTGTGTGTGACATCTGGCGTCAAGGTAATGACGCTTTTCAGAAAAAGCGCAACAACAGTAAAATATGGCGGTGGTAGTGTGATGGTCTGGGGTTGTTTTGCTGCTGCAGGACCTGGAACACTTGCTAAGATAAATGAAAGCATGAATTCTGCTGTCTAACAAAAAATCCTGAAGGAGAATGTCCGGCCATCTGTTGGTGACCTCAAGCTGAAACCAACTCAGGTTCTGCAGCAGGACAATGATCCAAAACACACCAGCAAGTCCACCTCTGATTGGCTGAAGGAAAACCAAATGTAGACTTTGGAGTCTGACCTGAATCCTATTGAGATGCTGGGGCATGACCTTAAAAAGGCGCTTCATGCTGGAAAATCCTCCAGTGTGACCGAATGACCATAATTCTGCAAATTCCTCCCCAAAACTGTAAAAGACTCATTGCAAGTTATCAAAAACTCTTGATTGCAGTTGTTGCTGCTCAGGGTGACCCAAACACTTATTAGCTTTAGGCTCCATTCCGTTCCATTTTCTTCTGCTTATCCGGGTCCGGGTTGCGGGGGCAGCAGTCTCAGTAGGGAAGTCCAGACTACCCGGTCTCCGGCGACCTCTTCTAGCTCCACCGGGAGGACACCAAGGCGTTCCCAGGCCAGCTGTGAGACATAGTCCCTCCAGCATGTCCTAGGTCTTCCCCGGGGCCTTCTCCCGGCTGGGCGTCCCCGAAACACCTCACCGGGGAGGCGCCCGGGAGGCTTCCGGACGAGATGCCCGAGTCACCTCAACTGGCTCCTCTCGATGTGAAGGAGCAGCGGCTCTACTCTGAGTTCCTCCCGGATGGCCGAGCTCCTCACCCTATCTCTTAGGGTGAGTCCAGCCACCCTAGGGAAGAAACTCATTTCCGCCGCTTGTATCCGCGATCTCGTTCTTTCGGTCATGACCCATAACTCATGACCATAGGTGAGGGTGGGAACGTAGATCGATCGGTAAACAGAGAGCTTTGCCTTCCGGCTCAGCTCTCTCTTCACCACGACGGTCCGGTACAGCGACCGCATTACTGCAGATGCTGCACCGATCCGTCTGTCGATCTCACGCTCCAACCTTCCCTCACTCGTGAACAAGAACCCGAGATACTTGAACTCCTCCACCTGAGGCAAGACCTCACTCCCAACCCGGAGGGTACAGTCCACCCGTTTCCGACTGAGAACCATGGCCTCGGATTTGGAGGTGCTGAGTCTCATCCCAGAAGCTTCACACTCAGCTGCAAACCGCTCCAGTAAACGCTGAAGGTCACAGCCTGATGAGGCCATAAGGACCACATCGTCTGCAAATAGCAGAGACGAGATCCTAAGGTCACCAAGCTGGACTCCCTCAACACCTTGACTGCGCCTAGAAATTCTGTCCATGAAGATTATGAACAGAATCGGTGACAAAGGGCAGCCTTGGCTGAGGCCAACGTTCACCGGAAACAAGCTGGACTTACTGCTGGCAATGCCAACCAGGCTCCTGCTTGGATTGTACAAGGACCGAATGGCACGTAGAAGCGGGCCACCATCCCGTACTCCCGGAGCACCCCCCACAGGACACCACGAGGAACCCGTCACCTAGAACCTGTTTGCCTTGGGAGAACCTACCAGGGGCATAAAGCCCCCGACAACATAGCTCTAGGATCACTCGGGCACTCAAACCCTCCCAGCACGATAAGGTGGCGATTCACGGATAAATCTTTAGGCTACCATCACTTTACCACACAGGACCGTGTAGCGTTTGGATGCTGCCCTTAAAGATAAAAAGTTTCTTCGAAAAACTGCATTTCGTGTTCAGTCGTGTTGTCAGTGACAAATATTTGCATTTGTTGGATGAGCTGAAACATTTAAATGTGACAAACATGCAAAAACAAAAAGAAATCAGGAAGGAGAAAACCTTTTCCACAGCATTGCATGAGGAATAAACAATCAAATTGAAAGTGTTTATTAATGTAAGGTTCTGACATGTCATTTGTATTTTTGTACATCGAAATGACGTTTTTTTCTCCATTTGATGGAAAAGTAACCCGATGACCAAAAGTCACACTCATGGTTGGAGAAGGTGAGCTATGGTTTTCGTCTATCAGCCTTCAAATATTTAGACTTTGTCCAAATTACAGGAAATATAAAATTATGGACCGAAAAAGCAACAATGTATTTTGATTACCGAAAACCAGGACTCTGTAGATGAAATGGTACTCGGAGCTCGCTTATTTTCTTTTACACAAAATACTTTTACACAATATAACACTTGGTGTCATTTGATTGCAAACCTTAGCTGTAGATTAGATCAATTGATTAAAATATTTAATCACGATTAATCACATTTTGTCTGCATTTACCTCATAATTAATTGGAATGAACTGCAAATAGAGTTTTTGTCTGAAATAAGCAGGGATGTACATTTCTTTGTGGTAAACAATTCAA
The DNA here is from genome assembly GCA_024372805.1 of Oostethus manadensis. Classification (NCBI taxonomy): domain Eukaryota; kingdom Metazoa; phylum Chordata; class Actinopteri; order Syngnathiformes; family Syngnathidae; genus Oostethus; species Oostethus manadensis. The sequence continues at coordinate 679,769 of QODF01000153.1, forward strand.
CACGCCTTCAGATACATAAAGATATGACTCAAAAACGGCATATTTGAAAAACAGAGCGATTTTATGCAATTCAACGCGCCGGACAAATGACAGGATCAAAGGTTGGATTTTTGGAGGGCCGCTCGGTGGCTGAATGGGCATGTTGGCCTCACAGTCAGGAGGTTCAGGGTTCAAATCTCCGTTGGGCATCTCTGCGTGGAGTTTGCATGTTCTCCCCGTGCGTGTGTGGGTTTTCTCCGGGTACTCCGCTTTCCTCCCACATTCCAAAAACATGCATGTTAGCTTCATTGGCCACTCTAAATTGTTCATTAGAGTGTGAATGTTTGTTTGTCTATATGTGCCCTGCCATTCGCTGGCGACCGGTCCAGGGTGTACCCCGCCTCCCGCCCAAAGCCAGCTGGGATAGACTCCAGCATACCCGTGGCCCTAATGAGGATAAGCGGCATAGAAAATGAATGAATGAAGATTTGTGGATGTAGACTCTAATCTGAGATTACATAATAAAATAGGATGTCCCAATCCCATCTTCAGGATCGGGATTGGCTGCAGACTTGCTGTATTTTGAAGATCGGGTTGAATTACTACGGCCACGAGATCAGGTCGATCCGGTTGCCGTATAAAGTTCATAACTCTGGGCCGATGACAAGAAGAAAATGTAAATAAACATTTTTTGTAAAGGGATATCAGTTTTGGAAATATGGTTCAAAAAAGAAACTACATTTAGACATCCCCACTTGTTGTGCAGAAAGACTACTGGACTGTATTTTTCTTTCAGCTCATATTAGCTCCCAAAGGCTGGTGCTATGTGTATAATGTACTTCCGTATGGACAAAATGTATAACAATAACATTAGATGACCTTATTGAGTGCTAATGTGCATATTTGTGCCTCTCCCAAAAACAAAGTCCAGGCTCATACGGGTGGATGGTGGCTGCGTGTTCATGCTTTTACTTTGAAGTCGTTCCTGTCATAGTTTTACACAAAACACAATAAACTCAATTCCATTGCTGTAAATCACAAAGGGTTTGGTAATGCAGTTGCTAATATTGCTATTTCCATCTGTTGTCATCCTCAGCCAGAGTAACATTGAAGCAAGCCCCCAAATAGCTGTCCTCGGCTATGCCTGCTTGCAAATAGCAGCTCATAACCCAAAGTTTAGCTCACAGTTCGAAGCAAAAAATCAGCTAAGAGACCGCTTGCATTGAAAAACACTCCTTAGCCCGGACGCTCGGATGCAAAGTACCGCCGTGTGACACTTTCATCGCTCGGAAAAACAAACGCAATGCGTGATAAACTTAGCAGTTTACTGTTCTCTTGCTCACACCATACCCAAACACAGAACCCAGCACCTATTAGCACCTAACAGCACCTAATAGCACATTTTAGCACCTAATATCACCTATTAGCACCTAACAGCACCTAATAGTACCTTTTAGCACCTAACAGTACCTTTTAGCACCTAACAGCACCTATTAGCACCTTTTAGCACCTAACAGCACCTATTAGCACCTAACAGTACCTATTAGCACCTAACAGTACCTATTAGCACCTAATAGCACTTTTAAGCACCTATTAGCACCTTTTAGCACCTAACAGTACCTATTAGCACCTAATAGCACATTTTAGCACCTATTAGTACCTAATTGCACCCCTCCGTGAATCACCACCTTACCGCGGTGGAGGGGTTTGAGTGCCCGAGTGATCCTAGGAGCTATGTTGTCGGGGGCTTTATGCCCCTGGTAGGGTCTCCCAAGGCAAACAGGTTCTAGGTGACGAGCCAGACTAAGAGTGATTCAGAAGACCC